>JAANYP010002633.1:322995-546503 GCA_020465985.1 Centrapalus pauciflorus
CTCTCTAATTATATCTAAATTCCCAATTAACCATCTGTGATTTCTTTTCTCTTCAAGCATTGTTGTTATTGATTGATAATCTAAGTTGCCTAATCGATTTATATGGTACATTGTTCGTTTCTATGTTTTTAATTCTCTATATCATAGATATTAGGGCGTCGGAGATTGAGGAGTGGTTTAGGTCAAAGAGCTGCTTCCTGAGTTTCGATTTTAGCACTGAGAAATTGTTTTCTACTGAAATGAGAAGACACTAAAAATGCTCGAATTAGAAATTGTAGGGCATAAATTATTGGCAAGTGAGTGTAGCTTGATTAAAATATTATAGGTGTTCTTTCTGTTTGAATGTAGAACTTGTTGATTATTTTAATGAATCTGTATGATGATTAGTCACAGAATTTAATAATTTGAGTCATTAACATATCTGTAAACATCCTACATCGATTTTGCTCTAAGAAACCATTGTGGTTGTATCTGGAAACTATTGTGTTTTGAATTGGAATATGGTTTATTTGGCTGCCTTAACTGACAGAAACTTTCTCCATTCTAGTTTAATTGTGCTCATTTGAATTTATATTTCAAACTCATATTTAAGTTAACAAGTCTATCGTTCTACGCTGTTAACTCCTATTCGTTATGTATCTATATTACTTATTACGTTTCTATGTAATTATTAATTTTTGTATTTCAAACTAGATATATTCACATCAAAATTTACTGTATTATGTGGTTTATTTGATATTCAAATTCAAAGTAGCATAAATAGGAACAAATGGTGTAGACTTTAGTTGTTCTTGGCCTCTTGGGAGAACTCAACCTCCTTGATCGGCTCAACTTAATTGTATAAGATCCATAGTGATTGATAATCAATTTATTTAGGTGCGGTGTTAGCACCAAGTTGTTGTCCATTGTTCTAAAGCATATTCCTTTTGAACAAAATAAATGAACACACGACCTCTATGCTGGTACAAACGTGCAAGTGTATCAAATGCTTGCAAATGATAATTTTCTTTCTCATCAAATTACCGTTCATGTTATAGAGACCAACGTCCTTACCATTTTCATTTGATTATGATAATATGTCTTGCTTTTATATATTTTCTACAAGTTGAATAGCTGATAAGTGCTAATGATTTCCAAACTTTGTTGATTAAAGTTATCAAAAGAAAGCTCTAGCGTATTCGTTCTGGCATTATGCTCCCCACTCCATAACATTTGTTAATGTTGCCTATTGGAATTAATTGATACACTTTCACTGCTTTACAAAAAGATGCATCTATAAAGTGATCATAATCTTATTCCTTTGACCAAAAAGTGTCCATGATTCACTATTTTAAGGGCAATAAAACTTGTTATTGTAATGTATGCATGATTGATGTGTAGAAATCTTTGTTGCGAAAGTGTTTTCAGCACATGAGCTTTTGGATGATATGCTAGTTGTTGTACAGACATTGATAGACAGACCTTTAATATGTGTATGCTTGAAAGTTGAAATCATAAATTACTCATTGAACCTTACAGCTAAAGTTTTGCAGAAATTACAACATGAGAAAAATGCTTGAGACAATTGGGAAATAAGTCGGAACACCAAACACTGAAAGAGCATATCTGATGCAGACTATGAGCTAAAGGGGCAAGAGGTATCAAATCTACTATCAATCAGATTATCTTCGGCACTTATAAAGGTGAAGCATCCTTATAAGTTGTTTGCACTATACTTATATTTTGTGATATGTATTCTCATCTCTGTGTTTCTACTTAATTTTAATTCTCACCTGGGCTCATACAAACTTGTACATTTGTATAAGGAGTATTTATTTTCGTTACAAATAATTTTAGATGATGAATTGAAACAACAAAAATTTATTTGTTTATTTTTCTAGACCACTGCAAAAGTTTTAGGATATATATGCATGTCGAACGGTCCTACTTTTCACGCACAAACACCTTTTTCCTCATTAAGTTTTAATATTAATTGCTTCACACGTATTGTGGGGGTCCTTTGCAACATCTTATGCAATTTTAATGAAAAATCCAGATTTAAAAATTTAAAGTGTGGTGCTATTATATATATATATATATATATATATATATATATATATATATATATATATATATATATATATATATATATATATATATATATAGAGGGAGATTCCATTGAGAACTTTTGTGCATCGAGGCACAAAAGAACCTCCACTGGCCCTTGGATGAAAAGAATGTGTGGGTTAGATCAAATGGCAAAATGGTAATTAAATAGAAAGTTTTATGCATCAAGTGCACATAATAAAATTCGCGGAGGGGTAAAACAGGAATTATGCAATCCTTATTTAATTATTACACTTCCAAAATTAACAAAAATAATACAAATTCAAAATACATCAAAATACATGCATATCGTTCATCTCTTCCAAAAATAAATCATGCATATTGTTTATCTCTTCCAAAATCAAAATACATCATAATACAAAAATGAATCGTTCATACAAACATAAATCATGCATATCGTTCATCTCTTCCAAAATCAAGAGAGGGCTAAGAGAGAGGAGAGAGAGAGAGAGATAAAGAGAAAAAGGGAGTGATTTTAGGAAACAAGTTATAGTGATTTTCATACCAAATTTAGCTATTAATTATCTTAAAAACATTTAAATTCAAAAATAATTTCCATACATATAATATCACCTAAATGCCCTTTGTGCACCCTTGGTAGATAGTTTGATGCACAAAAGTTCTCAATGGTGCCTCGATGCACAAAAGTTCTCAATCGAACCCCAATCTATATATATATATATATATATATATATATATATATAGACACACACACACACATACATATATAGGGATGGGTTCAATGAAAAACCACTATGCACCTGAAAACTATGGAAACCTACGCCTACCTTCCGATTTGGTGCATGTCATGAAAAACGCGGTGACATGATCGTAAATAAGGTGATGCATCACGCGAGATTTTGATGCATCACGCGGGAAATTTGATGCATCACGCGGGATTTTGATGCATCACGCGGGGAATTTGATGCATTTGTGGTGGTGCAGTGCGGTTTTCACAAGTTTTCAGGTGCATGGTGATTTTCCATTGAACCTCCCTATATATATATATATATATATATATATATATATATATATATATATATATATATATATATATATATATATATAAAGAGAGAGAGAGACATACATACATAAAATATGTAATTAACATCAAATAAATTTTAGTTTCTAGCCAACCAAGCCTGATTAGCACTTTTGACTATGGTTTTGACTTTTTTTTTAAAAAAAAATTGAACATATATGCAGTGTCGAATGTACAGTTTATAGTTTAACCTCGAATGTACAGTGTCGAATGTACATTCAGTATATCGCTATCGTATATTGAATCTACATATGAGTAACTTTTTTTCAAAAAAATATAACGTGTAAATTTTCAAAAATGTATAACATGTAAAGTTTTTTCGGAAAAAGTTTATCATGACCAGTCCGACTGATGTATATAAACACAAACATTAAATATTCATATCTAATCGCGAATGATGAATTGCAATAGTAATCATATATTTTAAACACTTTATGTTAAATATATATGTAGTGTTGAATATATGATATAAAATGAGGTTCAACGAACAACCAATGTTTATCGGAGAACATTGGAGAACCACAATGCATTACAAAAGAGTGCATTGTGCATCACACAGGAGATATTAGATACCATACAAAATGGATTGTGCATCAGGCTAGGATCGTTATGCACAATTTTATCGCCGACTGCATCGGAGTCCCCCTTGTGATGCCTAATTTTATCGCATGTGATGCACAATCCCTACATCTCTCGTGTGATGTAAATCCTTTCATTTGATGCACCAGGTAATTTTTTTTATGATGCATTGTGGTTCTCCGAGGTCCCCAATAAACATTGGTTCTCCATTGAACCTCACCGTTTATGCGCACACACATATAATATGATAATTAATTAATAAGTAAACATATTACAATCAATCAAAACCATAATGATTTTAAACTTCGAGAAATCATAAACAACTAATATTAAAATAATATATAACCGATAAAATCATAATAGATAATGTGATAATTGATAAATTGAAAAACTAAAATATAATTACCAAAAAGAAACGTTATGTACTAAACGGTTCGGTTTGGTTTTTAGTAGAACTATAAACAAATCATAGTTTATCAGATTTTTCAGTTTTATACTTTTATTATATAAAAAAATTGCTCAAAAAAGAGAGCTTTATGTTTCAAAACCTTTTTGTCGATATACTTTTAAAAAAAGATTGAATTAAATTTTAGTATCAATTTGTTAAATGTTGATTTGTAATGTTATCTTCTTTATGCAATAAGGCTCCATTGTTTGTCATTAAACATAATTTCATATGTTCATTATTTGAATGTTTGTTTACTTATTTGTTTTTATGCATTATATCTGTTGGTGTCAATTGTCAAATGTTCTATTCTTCAAAAGTAGAAAAAGAATTGAAGAAGAAGGGTCATGGGTCCAATGGTTCAACCCAATCCATATTTAATGTATAAGCTTTGTGTTCTTTGTCTTACCTACTCTGTTGCAACGCCTATATCCAGGTGCAATAAGCAATGTGTGACTATGTGAGGCAATAAGCATGCATAATCAAGTTCAATTGTTATGCATCTTTCATTGCTTGTGTAGTTTCTCTAAATCACTTTAGTGTGTGTAAACATATTTATACACATGGAATAATCTTAGCGTCACAAATTTCTTTTTTCGTCCACAATTTGATTATCGTTTATGCATGAGCGTGGGTGCATGCGTGTGTAGATAGCCACCATAACCAAAAAGTAGACACATTTAACCATGTTGTCAATGTGGATGAGATAGGCATAAGTTGGTTCCTCATATTTGCACCAGAGATGAATAAGATTTTTGCAACATATTTAGTAGAAAAACTTCACAAAGGAAGTGAAGTCATTAGTACAAGTGATTGATTTGTGGCTTTTCTTTTACTCATAAACGTTAGATCTGTTTGTCACTCTATTTCCCGTTGATTTGCTTAATTGTTTCATCACTTGGTGGTATTGCTATTGAAAGACAATCGTGATCCTGTTTTGCCAATTTCGTGCTACTGATTGTCATGGGTATTTGTTGATCAACCGGAGGTAGTTGATCATCTTCACATTTGGAATTCGACTGACTTTCATCCTTGCTCTTGCCCCATATCACCAAGTATAGCCCAAGAACGATTACAACAGCTCCAAGAACCCTGCATAATCAACATTCACCTTATTTGTTATTTTCATATGTATACCTCTGTTTTGTGCCAGCCAAAGCCAAAGGACCTCTAATTTCTTTTTAGTGCTTTTTAAGGTAGCTAGACAACTGTTTATTCATGCAATACAAAACATGTTGATCAATTGACTTTTTAGTTTAAGGTTGATGATGATGATGATGATATACCTCCCTAAGTTTAGCTGTTCAGATAAAACAATAGATCCTAGAACTGCAACGATGACCATGCTTAGAGGGTTAAAAGCAGTGACGAAAACTGGCCCTTTTTCCTTCATTATAATTCCGGAAAGATAGTAACCCAACCCTGAACAGATTACTCCCTGCATCATAAACACAACCAGATACCATTAGTAAGATTCACAAGTACTTAATCTTTCCGCTAACGTATGTGTATAAATAGTTTTCCAAAATTTCCTTACACCATAGACCATAGTTACAAGTCCAGCATCCCAGTGTAACCTCCAAACTTCATTGTTGCCTCGTTCAGCGATTATGGTCACTATACTGCCTTGCAATGAACCTGCTGCGCAAATTAGAGCTGTAAGAGAGAGCTCTGCAGGGTATGATCTCAGCACAAGTGCCTGTAAATGAATGTTCTGTTAGATACTCGATTTACTAGCTAACGTTATACATTATCATTTGAGGTTAGTAAACATCGTACCTGGAGAATGTAAAAGCAGCTCCATGAAAGACAACCTACTATAATCATCATAGACCCCTTGATATTGTCTCCAGGGCTCACAGGGACCGTAGACTGCTGCTGATGCATGGTCGTTGAACCCTTGGTCCATGGCAAGCCAATTGTAGGCCCTGCAACTACCGTCATTATCATAGCCCCTCCCACCGTCACTAGTGTCCCAACTATCTTCCCTATGCTATGTAATTTCTTGATATTCACCTTCTCCAGCCTGCACATAATATATATTTTAGATGTATGTATGTATGAGTATATATATATATATATATATATATATATATATATATATATATATATATGTTAAATCTTACGTGAACACGTAGAAGATATAAGCTTTACCTGCATATCCAGGCCATAAGGAACGTCATGGCAGGGATTATATTGCACATTGCTACCGCAAAAGTTGCTGTCGTGTACTTCATTCCTGCATAGTACAAGTTCTGGTCGACCACAGGCCTGTTCAAATACATGAAAAATGCTTAGTGTCAACAATACTTTTTAGAGCACATTTATGAAGTGAAGAGAATTAGATACATACTCTAAGAAGCCTAGCACCATTATCTTGAAGAAGATTGAAAGGGTCAATTTTGGTCTCCCTTTCCTGTCATCACACAACAATATCAAAAAGATATATATATATATATACATGTGTGTGTATAGATATCAATCAAGAGAGAGAGAGGGACAGAGAGAGAGAGAGAGAGAAGTGATAATAGAGGTCTAGAGAGAGAGAGAGAGAACCTCTCAAAGAGGAGAGCGAAAGGAGCGATAACAAGGGTGGCAATGAGGTTCCGATACACGGAAAATGTGTAGTGATTCATACCATGATTTAGTGCAGCCTTGGCAATTATGACCAAACCTGCATTCCCAAATTGCAAAAAGATTACAGCAAGATAAGACTTTAATTTTTCTAGGATCATGTTGTTTTGATATTTTTGGAACTGTGTGTGTTTATATGTTTATATGTGTGTGTTTGGTGGGTGGGTGAGTATAAGAGCATAGGAAGAGGCCTTTATATATAGCATTGCATTTTGCATGTCAATGAGAAAGAGAAGAAATCCATCACAACCACATCCTCTCTTTTTTTGCACAAAATTCAGGACTCC
Source organism: Centrapalus pauciflorus (assembly GCA_020465985.1). NCBI lineage: Eukaryota > Viridiplantae > Streptophyta > Magnoliopsida > Asterales > Asteraceae > Centrapalus > Centrapalus pauciflorus. Next base: position 330,089 of record JAANYP010002633.1, read on the forward strand.
ACTGTCATTAATGGAATCAGGGATGGAAACCCATTTGATTTACTTTATTTTCTTCAAAAGCCATTACCACTTATTTAAACAGTAAAGCTAATCAATCAAACTCCTCTTTTTATAAAGAATGTGATGTCACCTTGTTTATTTTTATCCTCTCCTTGTTATACACATTGCCATGGTGAATTTTTTCCATTTATTTACTATTAATTACATATGTTTTATCGAGATCGTGAAGTTTTGGCAACTAGGTATTATGATCAATCACCACTCTTTGGTCGTTAATAACTTGTTACAATCATCTTTGGCCTTTTCTTCGTGTCTACCAAAAACCCAGTTAAACGGTTGTGTGTATGTATAAAAGACTTTATTTATTAGTGTGTTTAATTAGTGAATTGAGATACAATATGGTGTATAGGTTCAACTAAGGGTTAGTTAGAGTTGTAACGGATCTTGATGAAATTTAAATAAATTATATCAATCTTCTTTTTGTACTCAAAAGATCCAAATAAGGAAATTCAAATGTCTAATAGTTTCATATTGAACCCAAACACAACCTAAGTTTCGTTGATTTGATTTTTCGATGAAAGAATTGTTTTCTTCATATGATGAACAAAAGATTTATAAACAAGAACGATACCAATCAATCAAAAGTAATTATAGGCAAACTAGGTTATGTTTTTTTAGAACAAAATCAAGATAATCAATGTTGGAACCTCAATCATTTGATGTAAATTTTGGTTTTTATTATCGTTTTTGGATAAACAACATAACATAGTCCTTGTTATTGTATGTCATGTTCATTCCCCACTTTTCTCTTTTTCCATTGTCATTGTTTTAAAAATGTTTACTACTATTGCTACTTATCTACTTGCTTGCGTATATATTGTATTATGGTCATGCAAATTGCAAAGTATTTGGCTTCGTTGAGGGATATTTCAATTATTCCCCCTAGTTTATGTCCATATTGCAGAATCAACCCTCTAAGTTTGTAAATCTTTACGAAAGGATTGACAACTATATATTAAATCCAAAATAAAAACCCCTGTAACTATATTATTTTGACGTCTTTTCATATCTAGAGATTGTAATTTCTAATCATATATCATGCACATGTTATTAGCTAGGATTATTAAAAAATATATCCTTTAAGCGAACTTAATAGTACGTAGAATGTGTTTCATACTATAATTGCTTTAATTTCAAATTTCAAGATCAACATTGTTTGGTTTAATTTTCATTTGTTCATGGGTGTTCCTCATTTTGTGTGTCTAATGTTTATCAAATGAGTGACACTCATTAACCAAGAATATAATTTTAAGTGAGCAAAAGGATAAAGATATAGGATTATGAGGATCGAAGTGTAAATTTGAGAAGTCTCTATAGAAATAAAAGTGTTGGGGCCTTTTTTTGTTAATTGTGGATATAAAGAAGTGCATTTCATTATTTCAATCAATTCTTTCTTACGAAATAAAAAAGGAAGGAAATTGAACGACAAAAATTGGTCAAAAAGTTATCGATTTTTTGTAAAGTGTCGACTCGACTTTCCGGTGACCAAATGATCATTTAAGTGACGGACTTGCTCTTGTTCGTGCGAGCTCAAATTTGACAAGTCTAGAATTTTGGCACAAAAATACACGAACAAATTTCGAACTTGTATTCTATCTATGATGACGACCAACAATGTGGTATTTGATGTTGACAAATAATTGATCTCGACTTGTCTAAATGACATAAAAGAATGCAACTTTAAACAAAGTTAATTCAATATAATTCAGGTATATAGATAACGTGTTTGTGTTTTGCTTTTATATTTATAGCTGTAATGATATGTAAATTGGATAGAGAATGACATTTGTCAAATTAACATTACGTTTTTACTTAAGTAAAAAGTTTTAGCTAAATTTCATCATAGGTAATTACAAATCAAAAAGTTTACGTTATCCAAGTTACAGAACTTGTGTAAAAAGTATAATTCATAACCTCAAATAATAACCTATTTTTTCAATTGTCTCGTTTTGATAGTTGTAGTAGTTTCATACAGGTTAAGTAATTGTACTTTCAAAACATATCAACAAACTCCCAATTTGATAATTATCGTAGTAAATAAAGTGTCATTAAAGATTAAATTTGTTGTTAAAAATCACAAAAAGTATAAAATATCGCTTAAAGTGTAACGAAAAGTCCATAGTAAACAAATTTGGACGAATTTTAAAAGTATAATAAGCTAATTGACATGAAAATATATAATGATTAACAGGAGACAAATTAAAAAGAAAACTTATATTCATTAATATAAACTGTAGAAAATAATAATGATATTTAACTTTATCAATGTGCTACTATCTGTATGTGTCGAAGAGGTGAATGACATTATAATATCTATTCATTTATTAAAAAGTTTGAAAAATATTAACTTAATTATGACATTATGTTTAAACATAGTTACATATATAAGTAACTATTAATAGATAATCAAACTTAAATCAAATAAACTATTAAGATAATTTTTTAGTGTTAATATTGGAAAACTCAATCAACTTTTCTCATTATCTCAATTAAGTTCCATAATTTTGTTTTTCAATTGTGTAAGTCCCTAAAATATGTTTGTCTGATTCAAAAGTATATATATCTTTGACCGGCTACTGGATTTGTCGGTAAAATACAAATGGTAAAACAAAAAGTTTAGGGACTTAATCGATGAAATATAAAAAGATGGTGTGTATTTTTCAAAAATCAAGTGAAAAAACTAAAGTTAGTTGTTTGGTAACCGGTCAAACATGTCAAATACTTTTGAATAAGACAAAAAAAAGTTTAAGAATTTAAACAATAAGAGTATCTCATTTTAACAAGTATTATATATTATTTTAAATATCTTGAGTTCCATTCATTTTAAATTTAACAAAGTTTCATTTTGCTAATCTTCATTTAGATATTTATTAAATATTAAGAGACTTACTTTAGTAATATCTCATTTTAGATATTGATTAAAAATTTATTTTGACGATGTCTCATTTTAATATTAATTAAATTTAATTCTTTATTATATACGAAGATCTTCAAATGTGTCATTTTGAATATTTATTGAAAGCTTATTTGGACAATACCCCATTTTAAATTTAATTAAATAACAATAACTATCATTTATTAGATTTTACTAATCTCAATTGTTTTACGTTTTACACTTTTGACTTCTTGGGATTGAAAAATAGAGAACTTATTAGACGAATTTTAATTTTGTTAATGAACAAAAATATAACCCTTTTAAAAAACACATAAATAGAATAAAAAATTAAAAACTTAATTAAAGGCTGTCAATTTCAAAATTCCACAAATAACCTATTTAAGAAATTGATGAATAAATGTGATCAAAATATCGTATGTATTTAAAAATATAACTTCTTTAATAAGAAAGTATAATGTTTTCTTAATCTGAGTATATATACATTTAAATGAGTGCCACTTATAATGCAACATATCAGAATTACCACTTTTAAAAGTAATTTTTAGTTATTCGTTGAGTTTTCTTTCAGATTATACCTCAAAATATGTCCGAGATTGTAGAACATAAGACTCTATATATTGGAATAAATATTTAATAAATATCCTTAGCTTTTTTTTTATTTTTATAAAATGTACGCAACGTGTTTGATAAATTCCTCAAAATTACAAATACTTGAAACTTCGAGCTGGAATTGTGAGTTACTTTTAGTAGTTGGAATTTTTGGCAACTATAGTTTTTTATAAATGTGTTGGGTAAAAGTAGTTTTAGATGTGTATTTTAGTATTAAATGAAATAAAACGACATTAACTAAAATTTATAGTTTATAATTATTAGAATGATAAAAAAAATTAATTTTATTCGATCAAAAACTCAAGTTACTTTTGAAAACTACTTCAAGTAGTTTCTCGTGAAAGATAGTTATTGTTATTTAATTAAATTTAGTTAAATGGTGCTTTTGAGAACTTGAGTTTAGAAAACTCTTAAAAAATACTTGTCAAATACGACCTTAGTAGCTCGAGCTTTTAGGGATCGGAGTTTTTGGAAAGAGCTAGTGTTTTTAGTTTTCATAAGTGTGTTTGATAAAATTGGTTGTAGCTAGTAAATAATTTATTTTGTTCGGTCAAAAGCTCAAGATACTTTTGAAGGACTTTTACTTGCGAATAAAAAGCAGACTTCTACTACCAAATAAACGGAATTTTTAGGTTTGAGCTTTCAAAAATTAAAAATTAAAGCTTCTAATAGCTCTTTGTCAAACACGCATGTAACATGGTTATATCCCTAGTATATGTCAGGTCTATTAAATAAAAGTACTTGACATATATCAAAGCTGTAAAATTTTATTATAACTAGAGCTTTTAATTATAAATTTATTTTAAAAAAGTCATCTTGCTTGAAGAATGGAGGTTTGATTTTGGAGTAATTATAAAAATCATCTTACTTTTAGAAAAAAGAAATTTTTTTAAAAATACTTGTACCTGTTTTTTTATAAACTTAAATGACAAAAGAATGTTTATATCGGTTAGGAATTTTAGTTTATAATTATTAGGAGCATATAAATATAATTGTATTTAAACCAAAAAACATAATTTTTTGAAAGACTATACACACATACCCCTCTAAACCTACTTTTAAATTTACGTCTTTTTATTTGTTATGAAAGTTGAATTCTTGATATGGAATTATGTTAACATCTTGGTCTCGCTCGGTTACAAAAAGGCTTAACTTTTTAAAATCTTATTTAACAACTCTATGCAGCTTTTAGTGTATACTTAATTTTTAGAAATCAATGTCTTTTAAAGTTTAAACCAATACAACTTTCTTTTAACATCATCTTACTTATTCAAAATTAAACACATAAAACACCAAGAGCTTTTGAATGTTACGTGTAAAATACGCTTGTAAACTACGTATTGAACCATTAATTATGTAGTATGACTTAAGATACTTTTTTTCTTTTATTATTATTATTATTGATATTATTATTATTATTATCATCATCATCATCCTTTGAGACATTGGAAATTGATTCAATTTTTTTTTTTGAGAGAAACAAAGAAAACACATAAAGCAGCTTTTTCTAAAAAAAATAAAATTAAATAAAGATGACGGGAAAAATTTAATGTTCAACCGAACGTATCGTTCTGATTTTATTGATTGTGATGGTAGAAAAATAGATCAATTACTTTATTTCTACTAAACAATAAATAAAACAAATAGAGATATTTGTTATCTCCTAAACGATAAAATTAGAAGAATCATTCAACATGAAAAATATAACAATTTCATTAAAAGTTAAATAATAATTCTACAGTAATTTTTTTTTTGTCAAAGATAAATAACATAAAAACATATGCCATTTTTAAGTTTAACCTCAACATTTTCAAACTCAATTTTTTTTTTAAATCAAAGATAAAGAACATAAACTAATTAATGGCGTGTTTTGGGAAATTAAATTAATATTTTCTTGTTTATAGGTAATGAGTAGATGAAGTTCATACTTTTACTTTAGCAAACAAAAGGGGTAAAACTAATTATTTTTAATTAACTAAAATGGAAACAAATCAAACAAATTAAATGTTTTCCCAGATATATTCCAATCGATAAAGTTTTCTAACTTGTTTTATCTAACAAATTACGTTTTTGACGTAATATTACTGTTTTTGTATTCACACTCTGTATTTAAAAAACTATAAACTACACAAAAAAGAAAAAGTTTTTGTGAGTAAAATTACCTATACGGAAAACGGATAAGCATCATTTTTAGTTTTTAAGTTTTAACCCGTTGTCCAATTTGGGGGTTTTTTTTTTAATTTCAGTCATATTTTTAATACCATGCATTTTCATGGCACAATTGTTCTATAATTATAGATAACAATTATAAAAAGTTTTTGATGTATTCTAATACGTAAATTATCAAGAAACTTAATATAAAATATAAATTTAGCTAAAATATTTTATATCTTGAAATGATCCTGAAATTTAATTTTTATCGAGTATAGACATTAAGTTTATAAATTTATGCCATGAAATTATTATAAAATCTTTTTTTGCGTCGATTATACGATCATGAAGTTTGATTTTTACCCTCTTAACAGGGCCAGCTCATGGATTTTGAAGGCATTGTGATTTTAAGTAATAAATTGGTCAATTTGATACTCAATTTTAATAGACAAATTGGAGGTCGTGAATAACAAAAAACTTATTAATGAGAAATCAAAATAAATGTATACATGTCAAATATAGAAAATTGTTATTGGTTTAAAAGTAGATCTTTATTATGACTGTTAAGCCCTATGAAATTGGGGACCTTGTGCAGTCGAGCCTCTCGTACACCCTAAAAAACGTCATTGCCTCTTAATTGGTCCACAATATTCTTTTTTCGTCAAACTGAAATTTATGATCTTTTCTTGGTCTAAAAAAATTTAATTTTAACTTTATTCTTAAATTTTAGAGTAAATTACATAAATGGTCCCTGTGGTTTACATAAAACTTTGGATACGGTCCCTGTGGTTTCAGTTTTGCATAAACGGTCCTTATTATCACTGTTTACTTGCGAAAATGGTCCCTCTGCAGTTAACTTTAACAATCAAATGGTTAAATATTTTATAATGACCATTTACCCTTTTCTTTGATAACATTTTGGTCCTTCAAGTTTGTAGTTTATTTTAGTTTTGGTCCCTTAAGTAAATTTTTTATTTAACTCTTTTATTATTATTATTATTATTATAAAAATTATTATTATTATTATTATTATTATTATTATTATTATTTATTGATTTATATTTTAATATATTTTTCAATTTACAAACTAATTTTTTTATTATAAGCAATAGTATCAAATTAGAATCCATTTCGTTTTTTTAGCATTTTCGAATGAAAAAATACAAATATTTTATATTGTAGTTTTCCAAACTAAAAAAATTTGAATCTTAAGCTCTTATTTCTTTTTATAAACGAAAAAAAGTTACTAAACCATTCATGTTTAATTTTTTTCATTTTCTAAACGTAAAAATTAGAATCCATTTCGTTTTTTAGCATTTTCGAATGAAAAAAATACAAATATTTTATATTGTAGTTTTCCAAACCAAAAAAATTTGAATCTTAAGCTTTTATTTCTTTTTACAAACGAAAAAAAAGTTACTAACCATTCTTGTTTAATTTTTTTCATTTTCTAAACGTAAAAAGCTACGAAAACCAACATATTCCGATTTTATGTTTTGGAAAACGAAAGTAAATACAAACAATTCTGTTATTAGTTTTTGCAAACGAAAAAACTACGAATAATTATGATTTTCAGTTTTTCCAAACAAAAAACAACTATTTTTTTCCTAGTTTTTCGAACCAAACCATTACCTTTTTTTTTTGTCCGAACAAAAAACTACGAACCATTACGATTTAAAGTTTTTTTAAAAAATGAAATAGTGTGTAACCTTTTTGTTCGGAAAAACAAAAAAATGAAATGGTTTGTAGTTTTTTTACGATTGGAAAAAGTAAAAAACGTAATGATTAGAATAACATAAAAACCGAACAAAAAAAAATAGACTATTTCATTTTTGAAAAATCGTATTTTATACGTTTGGAAAAAGCTAAAAAATCAAAATGGGTCTATTTTTTTGTTCGATTTTTATGTTATTCTGGTCATTACGTTTTAAACTTTTTTCAATAGTAAAAAACTAAAAACCATTCCATTTTTTTAGTTTTTCCAAACAAAAAGGCTACACACTATTTCATTTTTTTAAATAACTTTAAGCATAATGGTTCGTAGTTTTTCGTTCGGAGAAAAAATATAAAAGGTAATGGTCTGGTTGAAAAACTAGAAAAATAAATTGATTTTTGTTTGGAAAAACAGAAAATCAAAATTATTCTTGGTTTTTTCGTTTGCAAAAACTAATAACAGAATTGTTTGTATTTATTTTCGTTTTCCAAAACAAAAATCGAAATGGGTTGAATTTTTTGGTCAGAAAAGAAATAAAGAACGGATTGGTCTTCGTAGCTTTTTACATTTTAAAATGAAAAAACTCAAAACATGTATGGTTAGTAACTTCTTTTCGTTTGAAAAAAAAATAATAAAAGTTTAAGGTTCAAAATTTTGCGGTTTGGAAACTACAATATAAAATATTCGTATTTTTCATTTGAAAAAGCTAAAAAAAAATGGATTCTAATTTGATAGGGTTGTTTATAATAAAAAGAAATAATTAAGTTTGTAATTTAAATTATAAAATATGTTAACATATAGGAAACTCAATAAACAAAAAAATTAATACGTAAAAAGTTAAAATAATAATAATAAATAATAATAGTTATAATAATAATAATATAATAATAAAAGAGTTAAATAAAAAAATTTACTTGAGGGACCAAAACTAAAATGAACTACAAACTTGAGGGACCAAAATGTTATCAAAAAAAAGGGTAAAATGGTCATTATAAAATATTTAACCACTTGTTTGTTAAAGTTAACGACAGAGGGACCATTTTCGCAAGTAAACAGTGATAATAAGGACCGTTTATGCAAAATTGAAACCACAGGGACCGTATCCAAAGTTTTATGCAAACCACAGGGACCAATTATGTAATTTACTCTAAATTTTATACATTACATTTCTTAGTAATTTGTTCTGTTTTAAACTACATCATAGTGAAGTTGTATAAAATAAAAAAAAACAACTTTATTGATCATTTTCATTTATTTAAAAAGAAAACTTAAACAAATATGTACGTCGAAAAAATTTCATAACTAAGAAAAAATAATATAAAAGATGTAAGCATATTAAATTAAAAAAGAAATAGTTAGATTAGTGGAAAATGGAGGTGGTTTTGATACATAGCAAACGGTTGCCGCACGCCACATCTATAAACCCATGACACCAGGCTCCGTTGTTAATCTTAATCCACGCAATTGTTGAGTGTAAAGTTAATTACTTAATTAAGAGGTTGATTAATCAGATTACACTAAATATTAATTAATTTAATTTTACTTACTTAATCATCACTAATTATAATGTCATCATCAAAACCACCGTTTTCATGAATATTCCTCTTTTAGCATGAATCAAAACATACTCATAACTTGTAATACGTATTTTCCACTATAATATTTTTAAAACATCAATCTGTTGAAAATGAAATATTTGTATTTTTTACGTCACTAAATTTGTTGTTTTTTTTAAAAAAAAACCAATTTATAGTTTTTTTTGGCTTGATGTTTATATTGGGTGTGCCATTATTTGTTATTAAGTTTGAAGTTGTAATTACGTTGTAACATTCAAATTAACCTCAAAATAGTAGACAACATAAAAACTTTGGAAGCGTTTAATATGATACGTGGAACGAAACGAAATGAAATCCCATAAGAGATATTAGAATTTAGAAAACTGAGTTTGGTATATAAATTTCATTTATTATCTTTATATATCAACTTAAATACAATAAAAATATGGATAGAGAATGAACTTGTATTAGTTTTCTTTCATTTTTTATGAATAGAGAATTGTCAGGGTGGCCCTAAGGGTGTCCAAAAGGACGACCGTCCAGAGGCTTAAAATTTCATAAGGCCCCTAAATTCATAAATTCTCAATGTAAATAAAGTACAATAGATTTTTTTAACTTATGGACGGAAAGAAAATAAAAAGAATGTTTGTACACATACATGTATATATGTATATATGTATGTGTAGGATCCTCTTATACGTTTTCGTCTGGGCCCCAAAAATCAGGGAAACGGCCTTGAGAGTTGTTCTATTCCATCTCAATGTATTGCATGCCCATTTTGAGTTTCTAATGATAAATCATTCATGTCTTTGATTTCTATGTTAATGTTATGTGTTGATCTTGGTTGAAAAACTTTATCAATCTGATTATTCACTTGAAAAAACCTACAATATAGAATACGTGACATACATACATGCTATTCACCTGAAAGGTTATGCTTAGTTATACACGGTTGCAGTAATCGTGAATAAACATTTAAAATGTTAAAACAAGAAAATAATTAGATAAATCGACACTTATACCTTTTTTTTTATTTTAAAAAAACAGATGTTAGTGGTTAGTTATTAGCATAATTGTTAGATACTTTGAAGGTGAGGACTAACCCACACCTCCAACCAAGAGTAACCATTTCCACTTTTGGTGGTCACTTGATTTAAGTCAAGTGGTTGATATGATACCTCATGACGATTTTGTTGTGACAACTTGAAATTGTGTTGCATACCTTTCCACACACGTGTGCGTGCATCCACGTTCTAAAAATATGATAATGTCTGACTTTTCAACCTTTTAATTAACTCTAGTATTAATTTCTAATATTGGAATAGGCTTGGATTTAGGTTTCAGCAATAGAGATAAAATTAAAATTATTTTTTTAAAAAAATATATAAATATTTATCTTTCACTAAAATTAGAAAATGAAGTTAGATAGAAGTGTCAAAGATAAATTTCAAAAATAAAGCTTAGTTTGATGATGTATAATAATAGATATATTCAAAAAACACATATATACTTCTAAAATGATTGGAAATTGGTAAATTGGTAAGCATTTAAACTTCTAGAGCTCTACAAAATTTGCGTTTAAAACTTGCTTTACATAAAACCATATAACTAGCTAGGTTGAGTATTTATCTTTATTATGTTGAATTTTTTATATATGAAATTTATTTATTAAGATATATTAATATTGTTTAAGTAATCTCGTTTCAATCAAAATATTTTTATAAAGATCATTAACTTAAGTCAAATAAAATAAACATTAAGATATATGATGTTTTTGGTGTTCCAATTAATTTAGTAATAAGTTGTGTCAACTTTTAGTGTAAATATAAATATAATAATACAAAATTTTAGTGGGATGTTTAAATTAAGATTCACATGAATCTTTTGATTAAAAGAATCTTTAAAAAAACATTTTTGTGTTGGATGTTTTATAAGTACATATTTTTATGTTTTCATTTATAAGAATATCATATTATAATGGCATTGCTCATAACAAACAATCGTTTATTTTATTATAATTATTATGAACAAGATATTATCATCATTGATAAAAAAAAAGGTTATGTTGTATAACTAATAACAAAATATCATTGTTTTTTATAATAATAAAAGTAAATAAAAATGTATTGCTAATAATAGTAACAAAATACACGTAATATTATAAATAAGGTATATTGTTATTTTTAAGGATTAGTCCTTCTGTGTAAAACTTTATAAATTTTTTTGTTGTTATTTATAATAATATAACGTATATTTGTATATTTTTAAAAACTTTATATTGTTTTTGTAGTTCTTTTTAATTGTGGACTTATGATCTGACGGTTGAGATTAATCACATTTGCTCTCTGGCGAGAACAACAAATAGTTATAATTTCTTAATTTTATTATTTTTAATCGAATTTGATAATTAAACATTCTAAAAATTATTTTAATCATTGCGTATAACTTGTGTTAATAAACTCACATGGTGTGAACAAGAAATTTTAATGCAAGTTACTAAAAAAGAGATGCTTAAAAAATTTACCTTGTTTCATAACTCAAAGAACATATTCAAAGTAGATTTGCAATATCCTCAGCAGTATCTATACTTAAGACATAAAAAGTATAAAGAACACCAAATGCATATCATAGAATCAAGCTAATTTGCCACAACAACTACTTTACTCAAATACACCTAAAAATATTAGGTAGTTTACAACCATTTTTGTGTAGATTTTGGCCTAGCTGGTTCTAGCAAACAATTAAAACGCTAAGAATATATCTGTCAACCTCCCAAAAAAAAAAAAGTAAATATATCTGGAAAGTGAATATGAGTTAATTGATGAGAAACACAAGTGGAGTGCTTTTTTTGAACGACAAAAGGTTTACTAGAATAGGGATTCGGCATTGTCATCACCCCGACTAAAAAACCCGAAAGAGAATATATTAATATTAATATAAAGACTAGCAAGAAGCTAGCGAAATGCAGAACAAAATTAGAAGAAATACAAAGGATTGTTCATACTTTGCAGTGCATAAAGGCTTATAGTCTAGTGTTCGATTCCAGATTTTAATTTTCTTTTCGATTTTGTATTTTGTATTATTGGTTGTCGGTTCTAATATTACTAAGAGTTTTCGATAAGAAAGCATTCACATAACATTATGTGTATTTGAGAGTTATATAAATCAATAAATAATGTGTTAAATAGTGGTGTCATAGTGAGATCCCATGAAGTTTTTAACTTGTGGACACAAAAATTTCCTTCTTTTTAACGATTGTATATTTGATTTTGATTTTTTTAAGGAAGTGGGTTCCACCAAACGTCTATTGTTTTCTGCAACACCTTCTAATCAATTTTTTAATGTTAGTTTTTTTTTTCTTTTTGATCATAAGTTTTAATTAAGCTAATGAATAATAAGGTCAAACCATATATTCTAATACCATTATTCCTTCAAAGCTTTGTCTATATGATCGATCCACAATGCTTTATTCCTAACTAAAAATAAAATGGCTTAGTTTAAAGACTTTTATGATGATTATAATTCGTTTTCAATTCGCTATTTTTTTTTCCTGAAAGATAAATATTATTATTAACCTAAAACACTCGAATAGAAACCCACTACACATCACAACTCAGACCCTGTGTGCACATACGAAAAGCGAAAACAAAAACCGAGCACATGCATAAGGACATCGATGACCTAATTTCACTTATTCGATCTTTGTATAGGTTCCCTGCATCAGTTGCATATATACTTTGCATCATCACCACTAAGTCGTCACATCTCACTGCAACAACTTGGAAACCGACACATTTCACTGCGCGCATCGATCACTAACTTTGAGGGGCATGCATGTATCTTCTATTAACCTTCATCAAACTAGCTATTGAAGGCATCTTCTACTAACTTGATCGAGGAGCAACTAATTGAAGGCACTTAATTTATAAACTTCAACAAATTAACTAGCTAATTAATCGTAGATAGGATAATGTGTTTCAAGGATCATATCATCAAAGTGCATATGTATCACGTACATATAGGTGGCAATCCTAGTTGCATTCAAGCAAACGGTCCGATAACCAAAATATATAATTCTTACATGATATTAAAATCTTTTTCAAAAAAAAAATTGTTTAAGGGATTTTTATACAAAAAAAACCCCTTAAGTTGGAACATTTTTACGATTAAGACCCCTAACCATTTTTGTTGTCATAAGAAACCCCCCAACTAACTAAAATTTAATGAAATTGGGATGTTACCCCTTACAACCAGTTACTTCATCTCCGACAAGTCTACATACCGTCGACAGTGAAAGCCTTCGATGAGCTCTCTGGTGACCGTTGAAGCCTTCGACAAGTCCTCCATCAACCGATTGGTTTCTCATTTAGAGTTAGATGCATTTAAACATGTGACAGTATCATCTCCACCTCCAATGGCAGCTTCCATCAACCATTGAAGCTTCGATTTGTTTATCCTCAAATTGTTGATTTAGACTTTGGATTCGATCCATTAAGATTTAGATTGTTGATTTATTTTTGATTTTATCATCCGAAATCATTTATTTTGAAAAGGGTTATCGGAGAATATAGTAGCCGGAGCAAAACGCGACCGGTTAAACCGGCCGGTTGTAGGTTACTTTTTGAGGAAAATCACTATTTTAACAAGTTTTAGTCAGATAACGGTTCTTTGTGACAACAAAAATGGTTAGAGGTTCTAATATAAAAAATGGTCCAACTTGAAGATTATTGTACAAAATTCTCATTGTTTAATACATCGTTTTTAGGATTTCATTTAAAAAAATGTTCTAGCTTAGTTTTTCACCATGACGCATTTTGACCCTCCGACCAATTTATATGCATTTTTAACGAATTTCCTAATAGGTATGAATGTATATCAGAATTACAATATTCAGATATAAGAAATGGACCCGATCTCAAATTTCATAGACACAACATTAATCTTAAACCATATATCTTGTATAACTTAACAGATAGTGTGCAACAACACATGGAATTGAGTTTGCGAATTTAGAAGTGGCAGGATCGAATCAATGAGCTACATATATATTCTATTCATTATATATGAATTCTGATTCCGAAATTTATCCCAATTAATGATCCATGTTGCACATGGACGTGAGAAAATTCAGCTTCTTTTTTGTTGCGTATTGATACGAACAGTTCTTGTGCTCGATCTAGCTAGCATATATAAAGTGATCGAGATCGATGGAATAAAGTAGTACCCATAAGAATCAATATTATGTCATGGAGAGAACAAGATTAATTATAGATTAAATGAGTGTCAACTGTGAAAGTTGTTCGTAGAAAGAGAAATAATTAAGTTTGAATACTTAAGATCGATAACAAATCCTACACTTTGGGCTTAAGTTAAATTATCAGGTTATTGGACTAATCTATTATCACTTTGGGCTTCGGTAATTGTTGAAATAGTATCGGATCTAGCCCTAGCTAGCCCTTCGAAGGAAGTTTCATATTTAAGTGTATGTCATGCCGTACATGGATTGATGTGGAACAAGATAAATAATGTGACTATAAACGGTAAAACTACAAAAAAAATTGTTATTTTTTGACGTATAACATCACATATATATACATTTTCTAGTTCTTCGATATATCTATATGGTTCGAATTGTTACCATTTGGTATCAATTTTGTTTTATGTCTAATATGCGAAGGGGAATGAGAAACACATGAGCATTTTTTTTTAAAAAAAAGTGTTGTGTTGTGTTGTGTTGTCATGGAGACTTGGGAAAGATCCTCGATCACATGGTGGAATCTTGATCTATTCACTATTTAATGAATCTTTTATTTGCTTCCTATTGCCGATTTGAACACTCATCTTTTTATTGCGCAATCAAAAATGTTTCGATGATCGATGCGGTTCAATCTATAGTATGGTCATCGCATAAATGCATAGATTTGAAATTTTAAAAACCTTAGTTAGGGGTTGTGTGTTTATTTGTTTTTTTTTTTTTTTTTGGTTAACCGTGGTTTGTGGATGAAATGTCTGTCTAGATAAATGATATATGTACAGATTAATCTATGCATAGTTATTTTTTTATGTTGAATGAATCATCAAAATTAAACACTCTTGAGGAGGTGTTTGTTAGAGAAAAACAAAAATAAAGATAAATTAGTAGTTAGGAAAATTGAATCATTTATATAAATTTTCTATGAATTTTCATGTTGAATCAATACATAAACCAAAATTCATTTCTTCTGTTTATATGATAACAGTGGAAAATTAAGTATAAGTTAATTTATGGAATGAAAATTACAACAACTCTATGGTTATTGTATTTTCAAATATCATACTCTAAAGAATCATTGATTTTATCTTCATTTCATTTTCATTATGTAATCTGAGTCTTACAGTAGATCTTTAAATAAAGTGTACGTGGTGACAACTTTTAGTGTCAACTTGTTTTGAGATAGTCTTTTAGTTTATAATGTTAATTTATATATTAATATGAAAAAAGAAATATCATTTAATTAAGAGAATATCTATTTAAGATATAATACACTTTGGATGCATGTATATATGCTTTGATGTGATAAATTGTTGTTTGTGGGTTGACAAATGAGAAGAGATGCCTCGTTATGTTAGTTGTTGTTTAACGCTTCCTTCCTGATGCCATGCCAATGGTAAACACATGGTAGGTATTGCATTACAATATTCGTACCTTAATTCTATTTATTTTTATGATAGACAAATGGCATGTATGTATCAAATTGCAACAATTAAAATTCTTAGATTAATTATTATTATGTTCAATAAACTAAGGAAAAAAAAATTATATATGTCTAATTCATGTGCCTAAAAATCAATCTGATCTATTTAATAATTAACACATGACATAAACATTATCTCACTCCTCGATTCTATCTTTGATTTTGTCACTTGTCACAATCATATTCTTAGGTTGATTTGTAAAAAAAAAAATTTAGACATGTCAATCATTTCTCAAAAACTAAATCACTCTAATTGTATGAACACATTTGAATTTTTTTTAGATAGGCATAAAATTTATTAGCAAACACTTAATGTTGCTAAGATCGAGATCTTACCTAGGATCAAATTAAGATCGTAAGATTCTCTCACAAAATCAATACTTTTACCTTTTTCTAGGTACTATAAATTATAGTTTTATATCAAAAATTAATAATATAACACTTCGACCGAAATATTTATACATTAAATTGAAAAAACAACATACATTCACGCTTCGAACATTTATGATCATCTAAAAAAAGTCAACCACTCATGTGTCTTACAATTTGACCCACCATCCTAATAGGAAAAATGGTTGGATATGGGTAAAACTTTGGATTAGATCGGTAAACGATCTTACAAGATAACCAGTTAAAAGGGTCAAGACTGAGTAAAAGATAGGATAAGATCGGTAACCAATCCTACGATCTCACAACCGGTCTTGTTAAAAATGATCTTAGATCGATCCTGTTCGAAATCACTTTATGAGATTGTATCTTAATCGCAATCTTAATAACTTTGTTTCTATCTATGGATTTTCATGCTGAATCCACATATAGTCATATACTAACTCTATTTTTTACTTTTATCTCTTTTTTTTTCACACCTTCATACTTGGAGTTTATTAATAAAATAATTTAAGAATAAATGTTCGTAAGGTTATACTTTTAATTTATGAGATACGAGTAAAAAAAGGAGATAATTAAATATCACAAATTTAATAATATGTCATCATATAATTTCATTATTAGAAAGTAATTATATGAAGTTCAAATTTATATTGATAAATATTTATAATTTTAGTAACATTCACGCAATACTTTCAAATAAAATTTAAAAAGTTAAAAAAATTAAAAAAAAATATTAAGTATTCTTTTTATAAAGAGTTTATTATGAAAAAAATCAACATGTTTTACGTTTTCGTCCATTCATGTAATTTTTTACTAAAAAATTTCTCAAGTTAATTTTTTCTTTCTGGTACAATGAACTTTGGCTATAAATAGCATTCTACTTTCAGTTTTAAAAAAAACATGTTTTGCCAATTATAACTCGACGGAATACTCAATTTTCACAAAACTAGAAAACAAAAATAAAAAATGAGGATTTTTCTCTGAAAAAATAACATTGAGAGACGAAAACGTAAAACCATGAAAACATGTTATTTTTTTCATAATAAAACATTTTATAAATAGTATGTTTAATAATGTTTATAAATATTTATTAGAATAATGATATTAAAATTTAAAAATATAACTTGATTATTAGAATATTTAGATAATATTTTGATTTGATTTAACTTTTTTTGTTTTGAATTTAAAATAAAATTATATCAAATTTGGGTAGATATTAGATGTTCTTTTTAAAAAAATTATGAGTGCCAGTGTGCCACATATTAATTACTAGTGATGAATTATTTATTTGTTAGTATTTATAAAATATTAAGATGGCTACCTTTCCTTTCCTAACAAATAAATAAATTTGTGGAAGACAAACTTTGTTAAGTTTCTTCCATTTTTTATTTCTTTCATTCGTTAAGTGAGATTGTGGAACACATCTTTACCCTACCCAGTGATGAATCCAAGTTTTTTACAAATACTTTTTTATAATTCTACAATAATTATTTACAGTGTAATTTTGTACTTTGAAAATACGTTAAATTTTGTATTGTAACTAATTTATTCTAAGGTATCTTAAATATTCAATATATTTATGTCAAAAACAAAATAAACCGTAATAAAATTTTAGGAAATCTTAATTATAAATCTGAATCCCAAAAATTATGATAGTAGATAACTAATCTTACCAATTGTGAATAAACTTCTTATATTAACCTTAATTTCAAAATCTTTTATAGTAGAACTTTTTTTATATAATTAACCTAACGTTAATAAACGCATGTGACCTTTTGTGGTTATGTTTGACATGCAGTTTTAAGAGGTTACATTTTTAAAAGTTCAAGTTAAAAGTTTTGTTTGACAGACCATTTTATGAATAGTTTCTCAAAAATAGAAGCTCCAATACGAGAAGTTACATGATGTAATTTTGGGATTTGCTTGAGTTTTTTTGTTGAGAAATAACAACATTTTATTTAGGGAAATTTGCTTTAAAAAAACCCCAAATTGGATCATTTTTAAGATTAAAACCCCAACCAATTTTCATTGCACAATTATCAAAATGAGTTTTTTTTTTAAATGAGGTTGCAATCTGCTGACCAACCATTTGTCTCCGATAAATCTTCTTCCCAGCGAACTCACTTGTCTGTATTTTATGATTCAAATCCACATTTATTGTTAATTTCTTTGTTCTAATCTATGTTTTTTTTTTTGTTAGAATTTACTTTTTGGGTGAAATTTCGGTAGTCACTGGAGACTTGTCGACGGTGGACTGTGACCTTCAACCTGTAATATCTGAATTCTATAAGATTTTACCGATTGAGGTTTTTGTGCAAAAAAAATGGTTGAAGATTTTAATCCGACAAATTGTCCAACTTGATGTGTTTTTTTTACACAAATATCCCATTTATTTACTTGTCATTTTATATAATTTTACACATACCAGTTCCAGCTTCACTTACATTGTCAAACACATATATTAATAAAAGCTTTAGCTACAAGCTTTCAGTTAAAAACTAACTTGATCAAACCTACAATTTGTAATAGTTTATATCACAACTCCTTAATTAATAATTTTCTTTAGAGTTTGTGTATGGAAGTAAACGTACCATAAAGATCAATTAGTAAAGTAAGTTGGTAATAGTTTACAGTTTACACGCACCCGAGAAGTTAAGGTAAGAAAAGTCATTCAATATTTTCAGAAACATGCATTGGTTATTGCTTCAAGTTTGAAGACTGAGTTGGGCCACATGGCCCATGGGTGTCCAATGATTTCACAAAGGGGAGTCCAGTCAATCAAAACAAAAACCAAGAGGTTATACTAATAAAAGCCCCTAATATATATTGAAAGGGAAATATAATTTCAATTTTATATTAAAAAAACTAATTTTATTAATGACACCCCCAAAAAAGCCACAAACACCAATAAAAAGGCATCTTCAAGGAAGAGATTACCAACTAGAAAATGGCTTCAAACAAGAAAAAAAGAAAGAAAATTGTAGCTTACAACACAATGTGCCTAAAAATTGCAATTTCAGTTTTAACTTTTTGAGGTTACTAAAAATGGCACCAGAACAAAAGTATTTCAAGTCCAATTTGCATTTAGTCAGTTTTTTTCTTTCCACCATTTTGCAATTTAAAACATTGGAAATATCTACCGTTCGAAGGTGGGAATTAAGCCGCTCACCGTAGTGGAATGGGTATACCCACAGGCCACAGACCTCATAAATTACCTTAACACTAGTTTTTTTTTTTTTTGATTATATGCGACAAATAATAATTGGCTTCTGACCATCCACATCTATTATGAAGGAATGCATATCTGATTCAAAACGACATGGTAATCAAATACTTTTTATTGGATTCTTTCACAAAATAACATCGCTTTTTAACCGAGGTTATTTTACGTCTAAATGGATCAAAAATACATAATTCTCGTTGTTAAAACTAATCAAATTACTGCTTCAAGATCACCGGATGTTTTTCCATTTGAATTAACATCCTCGTGTTTTATGCTCATCGATGTCTTCAAGCTATCGTTGTCTTGTTGATTTGGTGACAATTTGTGTTCTTCTTTTTGATCCTCGCTCTTGCCCCATATCACCAAATATAACCCAACCACAATAATTACCGCTCCAACAACACTACGATCAAAATTCAAAAATTTTACAACGATAATAATAATAATAATCTCCAAATAATACAATCGATGCGCTAAGTTTGTACCTTCCCAAGTTCAATTTCTCGGCTAAAATGCAAGATCCGAGAACGGCAATAATAACCATCCCAAGAGGGCTGAAAGCCGTCACAAAAACCGGTCCTCTCTCCTGCATTACCACTCCAGATATGTAATATGCTCCACCGGAACACACAATTCCCTACACATACAAAAACTCGTCACAAAACATAGCAATTAATGTCATTATAAATAAAACTTTGAAGTTCAACTTCATTTTAGGCATGTTTTGAACTAATTATTTTTAATTTTTATCGATCAACTAAATAACAACTGACATATTTATTTTGCGACCGTTGTATTTTCGATCACTAACTATAAGTCCTTTAAGTTGACTCTTTTTTTACACATGGATATTGTCACAAAACTGTCTACAAATTGCAAGTTTGCAACTTTTCAGTTAAGTAGCTAAAGACTGATTATTTTTTTATCGGAAATATATGATTTTACGGAACCAATCTTAGATTATTTGAATGTTGACTAATATGCGACCGATGCTACAAAAAAAGTAATTTTATAATGTTTTTTTTCTTACACCATAAACCGCGGCAAGTAGTTTGATGTCCCAATGAATTGACCAGATAGAGGCATTGTCCTTCTCAGCTACAAGGGTAAGTATGGATCCTTGCAATGCGCCCATCGTGCACATAAGTGTCGTAAGGGTTAGCTCGACTGGGTACACCTTCAATGTCACTGCCTATTTTTTTACACCGAACAAACATATAACTAGTATTTAGTAACATATTGTCGCTACTTTGGATGCAAATGACAAAGGTAAAGGACTTTCGCGACAAAATGTTGTTTTGTTTCAGTTAAAGAACGAAAAAATGTAAGGAATTAATCTTACTTGTAGGATAATGAAAGTGGCCCAAGAAAAGCAACCCGCGGTGATCATAAGTGAGCCCTTGGTTTGATCTTGAGTGGTCATGGTGTTAACCGAAGAACCATTATGACGAGAATGGTGATTTGTCCACGGAAATTGAATCGGAGGTCCTCTTATAACTGTCATTATCATCGCTCCTCCAACTGTCACTAATGTCCCTATGATCTTTGCTTCACTATGTAAACTCTTTATCTTCACCTTCTCAAGTCTACCAACATAAATTATACCCCATTTCTTCTATTAATCAATATTCAAATATTTTCTCAAATCATAACACAAATAATATCTATATATAATCAAATTATCAATACAATAAAATAATGTCTCTAAAATAGTGGTGAAAGTTTTTTTTTTTTTTTTTTTTTTTTTTTTTTTTTTTTGAGTAAGTTTATTATTATTATTTCATCTAAATGACGGTGGATTTAAACGTTTATCATCTAAACCCATCTTCTACATCCCTATATAACTCATATTAATTTAAGTTTTGTGTCCGTTTTGAATCAATTAAATAAAATAAGTGTAAAATGGTATGGGCCTAATCTTAAGCCCATGTGTTCGAACCCACTTGATGTATTGCCTCAATAGTCAATAGTCAATACCCCAGTTACCCATGCTTAACTCATATTACTTTCTTTACAGCAAAAAACAATGGTCAATGCTACAAAAAATGTAACATTTACTGGATTTAAAAGTTACATAGGATTTAAAATTCATGTAATTTACGAAATCAGTGATATATAAAAATTTAAATTTCAATAAGAGTTGGGTGGATTTCAAAATCCTTCCACTTTTACGTCATTTTTTATTCAATTAATTTAAACATAGATTATGTCTAAGTTATTATATTTTCAAAAGAATTATAACATGTTCCACAGATTTTGAATATAAATGGTCATTTTAATGTAAATTATCTATAAAAATTTCGTTAACAACCAATGACGATAAAAATGCGATGTAAGTATAATGGGGAGTACTTGAGTTAATTAGGGTATGCAACGTCCTTATTCTATAACAACTAAAGTTACCAAACATAATAGGGTATTTTTGTTTTTATAAATGTGTTTGGTAAAAGTGTTGTATATGTGGATTTTAGTATTAAATGATATAAAAACACATTGATTTTAATTAAAAGTTGTAGTTTATAATTATTTGGAGGGTAAAAAAAGTAATTTTGTTTAACTCAAAGCTCGTTTTGAAAATGTTACTTCAAGTAGCTTATGGTGGAAGAGCTTTTGAGAACTATCAAAACCGAATCAAAAGCTTAAGCCCCTAACAACCAAACACGTTTTTTGAGCTTACGCTTTCAAAAATTAAAAGTTGAAGTTCCTAAAAGCGTCTAAAAGTTGCTTACCAAACGCAGCCAAAGTAGAACTTATCTCATTTAAATTGCAATATCTTTAACTTTAAATATTAATAACAAAGCAAAACATAATGTCACATAGCATTTGCAAACTTAATAAGCAGAATTAGGTTGAGCAAATAACAAAGAATAATACCTAAAGATCCAAGCCATAACGAAGGTAATGGCAGGAAGGATGTTGCACATAGCATTTGCAAAAGTCGCTGTTGTAAATTTCATCCCAGCATAGTACAAATTCTGGTCTATCACCGGCCTGTCACAAAAAGCTATTGTGTAATTACTTTTTTTCGACTATCTTAGGTGGCGTTTGGATTGGAATTTAAATTTAATTTGTTTAGAATTATTGATAACTAAGACAATGGTTAAATTTTATATGTTTTCCATCAATTTCTTTGCTTATAGAAATTTAACATTCCTCACAACTAGGGGTGAGCGACGGGTACTATTTCCCGAACCCGAACCGATACCGAATTAATATATTCGGTCCGGTACTCGGCTTTTAAATTAGCTAAAATTCAGTATTCGGTACTCTCGGTTTCGGTACCATATTTATCCCGAATATCCCGATCCCGAACCGAATATGTAAATTAGCTCAAATTCGGTATTTGTAACTTTAAAACGTTAAACTTTGTTCAGTATTCGGTATTTGATATTCGGTTTTCGGTATTAGAAATTCGGTATTCGGGTGCAATATTTGGTGATGTATACTTGGTATTTGATATATTTTCCTTATCCGGTCTCAATACGTGACTGGCACCGAAAACCCGGTCCCAGAACCGGAACCGAACCTGCACCATATAAAATTATACGGTTCGGTATTCAGTTCTTTCAAAACTAATAATTCAGTTTCGGTATTTTCGGGATCGGTACCGGTTCGGTACAGTCCGGTACCGAGTTCACCCCTACTCTCAACTCATACATGGTTTAAATTCCAACTTATACATGAATTAGATTGCAGCTTATATCCCTAACCAAAAATAAAATCTATCTTCTACCCTCATCATCAACCATATTAATAACTAAAATTCCAATTCCAATTCCAATTCATTCGAATTACATTCTGTGAACGACACCTTAGTGTTAAAGTTAGATTTTACTATCCGATTATAAATAAGAATTGGTTTTAAATCGTTAATATTTTCTAGCTTTTAGGGCTTCAACCTTTTATTTTTCAAAAATAGATTTAAAATTTTATATCAATTGAACTCGACCATAAAACAAAGCTGAAAGTCTAAATAGTAATATCTACGCTTATACATAGCATAGCAACTTGTTAACTTTTCTAATTCTAGTCTTTAAACATTTTAACTTGTATCACAAAGATCAATATACTTTAAATTTTTGTTTTACATAGATCACAAGTCAATTGAACGAGTAGTTTCACATGTTAAAATGTGTCATGAGATTGTGTGTGACATATAAATGAGGGATTAATATGCCAAAAGACTCACAAGTTGGACTAATTTTGTGATTAAACCCCGCAATTATTTTTGTTGTCACAAAAAACTCTCAACGGACTAAAACTTATCAAATAGTGACTTTCCTCAAAAAGATGACCTACAACCAGTTTAACCGGTTGCATTTTGCTCCGGTCACCACCTTCTCAGATAACACTTTCAAGCACAAATGATTTTGGATGAAAAATCAATAACAAATCAACAGTTTAAAGTCTAACGGATTAAATCCAAAGACTAAATCAACAATCTGAATTTAAAAATCATGTCTGAGATTAAGATCGATGTGCCCGGTATGAAATTAAGAAGTGTTGTTCCCTCATAATTTTACTTCAGTCTCCTCTCGTCCTCTTAAAATTCAGATTATTGAACATTTTACATCCGAATTTAAACAAACAATCTAAAGTAGTTTTATATCTGAATTCATATATCGAACCATTTACAGACACTCTTACCCTAATTTTTTTTTTGTTATATTACAAGCTTTGATCATTCTTGCAAACATAATAAACACATACAAATATAAGCAAATTAAGCAAAACTTTCTACGTTTGCTTATTTCATATATATATATATATATATATATATATATATATATATATATATATATATATATATATATATATATATATATATATACAAATTTTGACCCTAACACATATAAAACATATCGAGTCGAAGAGTTCTATATCATCACCAATTTGTAAGATGCATATTCAGCAATTTTGTAATAGAATATTATGCATGTTCTATTACAAAATTTGAAAACATTTGCTTTCTATTTTGTCGCAATCATACAAAAGGATCATATATCTTACTTAGAGTTACTTGCCGTTTTATTCGATCCAAAAATCGTTAGTGTTTCTTTCGTGCAGTTTTGCCAAAATATAGAATACATACTCTAGTAATCCCAGTAGCATGATCTTCATGAAGATGGAAATTGTCATTTTTGGCCTAACTTTCCTGTTTGTGCCAAGAAACAAATTAACGATCGATAACACGAAAGAAAACGATGAATTATATAAAATCTCCAAGACATGAAGATTGAAGAAACATATGCATATATATACCTTTCGAGAAAGAAAGCGAAAGGAGCGAAGAAAAGAGCTGCAACAATGTTTCGGTAAACGGCAAAAGTGTAATGATTCAAGCCTTTGTTTAAGGCGGACTTCACGACTAAACCATTAACGGCATACGAAGTTTGCAAGAAAACCATAAACATGAAAGGTTTGGCTCGGGTATACACCCGTTTAATCCACTCTTTCGACATATATGCTATTGTTTTCGAGTAAGTGTGGCGTGTGTTTTTGTGATTATAATATGGCTTCTGATGGTTGTGTATATATATAGAGTATAGAATGATGGACACACATCAAGTGCTTTGTCTGAATCTACAAAAAGTAGACTCCATGAGAAGCATTTTGACTTTTGAAAAGTCAAATGACTTATTTCCAAACATGATGCTACTATTCTCACCTCATAAATGTATAGAAATCAGTTTTTTATAATTGATTAGCCAATAAAAAAATGACAGATTTTACCATTTCACTTTTCAAGGTCAACCTAACCCTTTTTCTACCCCCATCATAGGGTGTAAATAGACTAACTCTTCCAAATATTAGCATGTGAAAAAATAAATAAATTTCGATATTTATGTGAAGGAATGTTGGTTTTATATTTTGCGTAGAACATAATTCCAACTTGAAGATAAAAATTTATATATTAAAGTGTCTTTGTCCTTTAAATGTAAATTAATGTTTGTTCCTCTATGGCTAGAATAATTTACCGATGTAACATGACATCAATAAATTTTGTTTACGATATATAACATGAGAGGGTTTAATGGAAAACCAACATGCATCAGAAAACCTTGGAAAACCTCCATGCACCACCACAAATGCATCACAATTCTCGTGTGATGCATCAAATTCAAGCATGATGCATCAAATTTCCGCGTGATGCATCGACTTTCTGCGTGATGTATCACCTGATCCAATGGCTATAAAGTGGTATAGGGTTTTCGGATGCATATAGGTTTTCCATTTAACCCACCCCTATATAACATATATTTTTATAAACTGATACCGGTATAAATTTTTTTTAAGATCCATCGATACGTGCTACCTTTATATAAGCATATTCTTGATTAAGTAATCAGTTTGGCACATTACATAGTGAGGATTGGTGAGCTTTTTCATGCACTCACATTTTCATTTTTTACTAAATTTTGATTAGTTGCGGAGGAATTTTTCTTTTTTCTGGCATTTTATTGGATTATTACGTTTGAAAAATAAAAAATATGAATGAGTTTATACCATTTTTATTAAAATTAATGATATGATTCACTAACATGTTCAAAATATAATAATTATTACACATATTGAACATTTTCTTTTCTGATGCTAATATTCATAAACCTTAATGCGGATTTTAATAGGTTTTTTAAAGCTAAAAACATAAAATTACTACATTTGTTCATTTAAATCACTACTACAAAAAGCATAATGGACCCCCCATATTCACCCCGGTTGATAGAAAAAAAGCTAAAAAAACAGGGTTCTTTTGAAGTTCGTTAGAGTGTTAGCTAATAAACCCCGATTGTTTAACAAAGTAACCAGGGTCCTTTACTTTTCCTTATAAACCCCGGTTGTTTTTATAAAACCGGGGTACATACTCCAACATTTACCCGGATGTTTAACAAAATGACCGGGGTCCTTTACTTTTTCTTATACACCCGGTTGTTTTTATAAAAACCGGGGTACATAATCCAATATTTACCCGGTTGTTTAACAAAATGACCGGGGTTCTTTACTTTTTCTTATATACCGCGGTTGTTTTTTTAAAAAAAAACTGGTGTACATAATCCAACATTTACCCGGTTGTTTAACAAAATGACCGGGGTCCTTTACTTTTTCTTATACACCCCGATTATTTTTAAAAAAAACGGGGTACATAATCCAACATTTACCCGGTTGTTTAACAAAATGACCGGGGTCCTTTACTTTAACTAAAACATTTATACATTATTTTTTTAATCAATTCATTAAAAAAGGGCATTTGGCCCAATGGTATCAAGGTGTTAGAGGGGACCCCAAGGTTGTGGGTTCGAGTCCCATAGTGGACAAAAGGTGTAGATTTAGGAATAAAATTAGATTGGTGTGTGAGTTTTGCAGAACTATATATATATATAGGTGCCGGAAATTGTTAAAAAAAATAAAAAATAAAAAAAACATTTAAAACCCGGTTCCTTACAAAACAACCAGGGTCTATTTGTTTATTTTTAGTTCCATATAAGCCTTGGAACCCCGGTTATTTTGAATTAAACAGGGGTCTATATACATATGTACCCCGGTTGAACGACCGGGGTCCTTTACATTCGGAATAGACCTCCCCCCTTATCAACCCCGGTGCTACAACCGAGGTTTATTATCATTTTTGACCGGGGTCCATTATGCTTTTTGTAGTAGTGAATTATAAAGTCTTAGCTGATCTTTAGGTCATCTCGTCTGACCGCAGATTTCTACAGCTAAGTCCGCAAACCGTAAAATTAAATCAACATTTTAAAAGACAAACATTATCAAATTTACAAGTTTCAACATAATTAAGGTTGACATTTATTCATTTAAAAATGTTAGTGGTCGAAATCACTTGCACCATGATCAAATCAACAATTTGCAGCTAGCATACAATATATAACTTTTTAGTTCATAAATAAATATTTTAAGATTTATATATGGTTAAATGCTTTTCTCATATAAATATTTATTAATATTTTTTTCTAAACTTTATTAAAAATAATCAATTTTACACATCCTTTATGTATATATATTTCCAACAGATGGTCATCAACATAGGATGTACCTGAATCTCCTTGGGATTTGAAACACACATGACTAATATAATTATTGAAACTGCTAAAAACAGACACATGATGTACATTGTTGTGAGGGTGAGATCTTCTTTATATTTCACTTTTCTTAATGAAGGAGTCTTTATAAGAATGATATATTTGACAATTCGACAAGAACATCATATCAAAACTAAAAATGCTCAAAATTAAGAACCGAGAACCCGATCAAAATCAAATTGGTATGGTATGATCCAGTTTGGATCGGTTTCGATATTTTCCTGACTTTTAGGAAAAAAAAAACAGAAAAGTGGACTAGATCGAACCAAATATGGTGGAATCGAAAACACTATATATATATATATATATATATATATTATATATATATATATATATATATATATATATATATATATATATATATATATATATATATATATATATATATATATATATATAGGGGTGAGTTCAATGGAAAACCACCATGCACGTGAAAACCATGGAAACCTACGCATACCATCCGATTTGGTGCATTTCATGAAAAACGCGGTGGCATGATCGTAAATAAGGTGATGCATCACGCGGGATTTTGATTCATCACGCGGGAAATTTGATGCATCACGCGGGATTTTGATGCATCACGCGGGGAATTTGATGCATTTGTGGTGGTGCAGTGCGGTTTTCACAAGTTTTCAGGTGCGTTGTGGTTTTCCATTGAACCTCTCTCTCTATATATATATATATATACACACACACACGAGTGAATATAGACACCACATATGATGACTAATGCTTTTATTACATTTGTACAAATTTCACTTTTTTTATTAGCAACAAAAAAAATATAGATATAAGTGTGAAGTGATAGTGTCATAATACCCTAGTTTTGAAGTATATTGGTGTCATCACGTGCACCATTTTATGGATGTTTTGCATGTTTGCATTCGATCTATAATGTGTTGTGGTTAGAGTGTTTTGCTGCTGTTACACAACTCTAACATATCAATTGGAGGGGCTAATAATACAATTATATTTTTCGTCAAGGCCGGTCCTGATTATTTTCATTCCCGGGACGAAATAGAAAAAAATATATTTTTAAAATGCAACTTACTATTTTTTTTAATGGGTTTTTGACCAATATAAAAAAATAATGTCTTTTTAACAATACATAATACTGTTTTTAAATAGTTTTTTTTTATTTATTGGACTGAAAAAATTAAAAAATACAAGTGTGGGCCTGATATATTACTTGTCGGACTGAAAATATAATGTCTCTTCTTGGTATGATGCCCTGGACGGTAGTCCATCCTCCCCCCGGCCTAGCCCTGTGTTTCGTTTGCGTACGTTTCTAAATTTTTGTAACGAATTGAAAGAAAACTATATTGCATCTTTCTTAAAATTAACTAGAAAACAAGTAATAAGAACAATCTATAAATTACAAAAGCTAGCTATTTAAATGGTGTCATGTGAAAGAACAATTATGGCATTAATTCCCGACGAATCTCATGGTCTTGTCACCTTTTTATTGTTTGAAATATCCAAATTAAAAAAGAAGTGGGAAACTCCATTTTAATTGCTCCTGATCGAGTCTTTATACACTATTTTTTATTACTATTAATAATATGTCAAAAGTTAATATAATATTTAGATATATTTTTAATTTGTTTTGTCGTATACATGCGAGGGTAATTTAATTACGCGTACTTAAGTGATTAACACTGAACTTAATAAGAGAAAATTGAGAAAATTAGTAAGAGAAAATAAAAAGAAACAAAAAGTAGTTTTTTTTAAACATTTTAAAAGAATGAAAAAGAGTTGGAAGGAAAGAATTCAGAAATACAAGAAAAGAAAAATAATAAAGAAAGAGCAGGCATGGCAACGGGACGGGACGGGGATCTCAATTTTCATCCTCATCCTCGCTTCTTAATCCTCTCCCTCATCCCCGGTCTCATCCCCATCGGGCAATGAGTTTCTATCCTCATCCCCGTCCCAATCGGGGATCGGGGATTCTCGTCGAGGAATCGAGTTTCGATCCCGTCGAGGAATCGAGTTTTTCAAGTTTCTAATAAGTTATTAAGTTTAAACTATAAATAGTAATTTACTAGAAAAATTTATGTAAATAAACTTTAAAACAAATCAATTCAAACATATTTGAGTTATTTACATATATAATTTATGATTTATAATGAAACTAAAACAAAGAAATGTTTGCAAAAGATTTATAAAACCACTAAAATGAAAAAACAATAGTATTTTAAACTATAGACTAGTCATATACAATAATATTTAATATATTATATAAAATATAATGAATAATTTACATTGTAAAGTTAAATATGTATAATAATCTATATTAAAACATAAAACATAATCGGGGTCGGGGATTAAAGTGTCTCCCATCCCCGCCTCATCCCCATTATATTAAATCGGGGATTCCCGTCCCCATCCCCGGTCAACTTGGGGTTTCCCCAGTCAAATCGGGGTCGAGTTACGGGTTCCCCATCGGGTATGAGTTTTTTGCCACGCCTAAGAAAGAGAAGGAAAATAAAAGAATCAAAGAATTGTATTCTTTTAAAATTTTATTTTTTACTTTTTCTTTCTATCTCTTTTTTTTCTTTTCATTTACAATTAAAGAACGATTTGTTAACATGGAAAATTAGACGTAGCATTTTACCATATCAATGTATACTAAAACGTGTTATATACATATAATATATTTTGTTTCAACTCTGTGATTAATGAATATTAGTTATTATATACAACAAGATAAGTTTGGAAAGTTAATAGCACGTTGGTATTTTAATGATTACTTAAAATTTAGGATTAATACTGAAAAAACTATCAACTTTCTTCATTTCGTGATTAACTCCCTAAAATTTTTTTTTTATTATTTAAGTCTCTAAACTTTTTTTTTATTATTCAAAATTGTATATTTGACATTTTGACTAGTTACAAAACAAGCAACCTTACTTTTTAACTTAATTAAGGTTGGAGAAAAAACTCACCATATTTTCATATTATAGCGATTAAATCTCTGAACTTTTTGTTTTATCAGTGTTGTTTTATTGACTAATCTGATAGCCGGGCAAAAATGCATACTTTTAAATAAGATACACATAATTTAGGACTCAGACAATTGGAAAGAAATTAAGCACTAAATATAGAAATTATGAAAAGATGATTGAGTTTTTTAAATATCAACCCAAAAATCTATGTTAATTCATGTCTTTTTGGATAATTAATTATTTCAATGAGAGCCACTAATTTTTTAAGTGATCAATGCATGATCGGGATGGTTTCCTAGGTTTGTGATTATAAATATTATAAGACTTAAGTTGTGGTTCGCTAATTATGGTCCTAAGAAGAACTATAAAGTTATTAATTTGGCTAGAGGATAATGTCACTAAATAATTGTATACTTTTGAAATTCTACATATTTATGTAATGTACTTTTATTTGTGCACGTTTATATATTGTATTTTTAAAAGTATTTTAATTAGGTTATTGAGTGACCTGATAACTGGTACAACATGTTACCATGCTTAATCAAACTTTCTTTTTATACACATTTATGTGCTGTAGTTTTTCTTTTGTGAACATTTGGTAGTCAAACTTTTAAAAGTGTTTCAATTAAGTAGTTGGGTAACTTGATTTTACCAAGTCATAAGGTCACTCAATTAGCTAATAATTAAAACACTATTAAAAGTACACTACATAAATGTGCACAAAAAAGTACACTACATAAATATGTACAAGCTCAAAAGTATATAACTAACTTTGGCTTGGGACAACAAACCTCTTCCCCCTAATGGGTTTGTTTACGGTGACCAAACAATATCTTGTCATAGGTTATATCCTAGAAATAGAGTTGCACTCACCCCAAAAACGCTTAACAACAAATTATAATATTGATCCGTAATAATTGTAGCGCAAAATGTGTTGTGTATGGTAGGTAATTTCACTTTTTTTCGGGTAGTCTGTCTATTAACGTTAGATTTGGTATTTGACTAAGAATTTACAAACATACAACACCAAAAAAAAAAAAAAAAAAAAAAACCATAATAGCTTGTAAATGCATAAACAGTTTAAACTTGTGGAATGTAGACGTTACTACCGATCATAAACGTATAAAATTATTTAGAATATATGATTATAAACTCAGTAAAACTTGATTTGAATATATGATTATATAGTGCAGAAAATAAAATTTGTGATCTTACAAAACTTCTATGCATAAATTAAAAGTGTGGATGATATTTTTTCTTTTGAAAAATAAACTTACATTGTCATTTAAGAGTGTGTTTGGATTTGCGTTTAAAAAAATGATGTAGCGTTTTGGAAACTAATAATCAGATAATTGCTGTAACAAAAAGTGTTGTAGAAAATGTAGTGTTTGGTTTAACTTCTGCTGTTTGATATCATAATTATCAAATAACAGTTTTTAAAGTGTTTGGATTTGCGTTTTTACTTGTAAAATGACCAAATAATCACTTATTAAGCAAATAAGCTACAATTTTTAACTTATGAAAAAGTGTGGTAGGACAAACGCTAAACGCAAATAATCAATTATTAACGTATGCAATCCAAACACTTTAAACTAATTATTTGCGTTATTGTAACGTAATAAGCTGATAATCGGGTTCATAACGCAAAACCAAACACCCTCTAATTATCCTACACAAATACACAATGGAGGTGATCCCAGTGTGGACACTGGCCCCACAGGTCAAAATTTAAAAAATAATAATAACAATAATAAGGGGTAAAGTCATACAATAGCAACCTACTTTTGAAAATGTATCGATATGGTACATCTACTATTTTAATTGTCAATATGGTACGTGTACTTTAATTTTCTGTATCGATATGGTCATTCTACATAATAGAGCCCGGTTTTTACATACAAAACAGGGTTCTAATGGTATGAAAAACAGGGGTCTATTACAAATATGGTCATATCGGTATGAAAAATTGAAGTACAGGTACCATATCGATATTTAAAAAAGTAGACGTACCATATTGATAAATTTTCAAAAGTAGGTTACTATTGTATGGTTTTACCCCTAATAATAATAACTTTTAGGGTTATTTTGATGTTTTTAACATCATATTATTTTTAAGAACGTTTGATTCGCATAATGTTTTCAGAAAAAATGAAATCTGTCAAATGAATGGAAAGCTTAAAGGAATGGAATGGAATTAAATTTCATTCCTTGGTGTTTGATTCGCAATAATGAAATTAAACTTCATTCCGTGTAATTAGTCTAGTTAGTGTGTAAAGTGGAATGTGACAGTGAGTGTACGATAGGTGTGGTAAGATTGGGTGGAATAGGATACGTGGGGTGGGGTGGGTAGGGTAGGAAAGGTTAGGGTTGGGTGGGGTAAGGTAAAGTAGTATGGGTTAGTAGAGGTGGCTGGGTTGGGGTATGCTAGGTAAGAATATGATTGGGGTGAAGTGGGGTTGGTGGGATATGGTTATGTAAGGTAGGGTGGTGAGACAGAGTAAGGTGGGATGGGGCGAGTGAGGGTAGGATGGGTGTGTAGGGTGTGTAGGGTAGGTGAGGATAGGATAGGATTGGGGTGGGGTGTATGGAGTAGGATGTGATGGGGTATGGTTAGATTAAGTAGGGTGGGATCGGGTGGGGTAGGATAGAATAGGGCAATTTGTTAGATAGAGTGGGTGGATGATGTCGGGTCGGTATGGTTGGTAACGTCGACTATTAAAAACGTATTATGATGATGGAATTTTAATTTTTTATCTATTAAGTAAGGAAAATAGATATTCCAATGGATGATGGAAAATTTTATGTCAAAAGAAATTATCTCTCCTTTTCTTCCAGCAAACCAAACATACAAAGGAATGATAATCTCATTCCAGTTCCATAACTTATAATCAGGGATGTGTGGAATGACCGAAAAACCGAACCGAAACCAGAACCGAACCAGAACCGGAACCGATTGGAACCGATTTATAGTATTCGGTTCGGTTATCGGTTCTTATAATCTTCAATATTCGGTTCTCGGTTATTCGGTTATTGGTTCTGCGGGTATCGGTTTTATCGGTTATAGAACCGATTATTTGAAAAGCTCATAATATGCAAATTAAGAAATGATTTAAAAGCCCACAATGTGAAAACCAAAAAAATCATTTGTTGGAACAATATTTTTAGGATGGTGAAACTACAAAATTTATATGAAAACATCATGATCGACACTTCTCTTATTATATTTTCATGTTTTTTTGTTTATATCGTGTTATAATAGATAGAATTATATACATTTTTTAATTTTCGGTTCTAATCGGTTCCGTACCCGAAATACCCGTACCATAACCGAACCGGAACCGGAACCGCATTATAATTATTGGTTCGGTTATCGGTTTTTACAATCTTTAATATTCGGTTTCGGTTAAATCGGTTCCGGTTCGGTTCGGTCCGGTTCCAGAACCGTTTACATCCCTACTTATAATAATATAAAACTTTTTTAAGTTTTGAAGTTTACACTCATGTTAAGTAATTTACGGGTTCGTCCCCTACTACACAACCTCTTGGTTGAAAAAACATGTTATAATATTAAAGTAATTATATATAAGACAATGTACAGTTCCAGCGAAGATATGTGAATCCAATGTGATGTCTCGTCTATGCATAAAAGAATCGAATATGGTTTGACAGATTGATTTTGTCTTGTGAAATGGAACATGTAAGTGTAAGCATGATTAGATGCTTAATTGCTTTCGGATTATTTTTTCTTTACATGGTGTAGTCACACTTATCTAACATATATGGCTTATTGGTAGATTCTTTATATCGACATTTATGTAATACAGATAGGACCAAATCAAAGAATCTATTAGTTGGTTTTAATCTTTTTATATTTTCCATATTTATATTGAATCTAAATATGTTGTAATAATGCAAAAAACTTTTTCAAGTTGTGTTACTTTGTAATATTTCACAATTTTCACAACATATTTTGTAAATGAACCTCAATCCCCCTTCGGCGTCACTTCCAAACACACACACACACACACATACATAGGTCGGCTTGGGATCAACTAAGAATATTTAATTTTGTGGTAAGTGTGATCCGGCAAAAATGGTTAACGAGGATATATTCCTGTCAATCCAAAAGAAATCTCTTCTTTGAATTAAAAATAATAGTAAAACGTAATTGGATTAAGATGTTTAGATTACACTTACAGATACTATTGCTACAAAACAGGGAGTCAACTTCAAAAATTTATGTGAATGCAGGCAATAGTGCAACACATATGCAGCTTTTGCAGATTGTATAGTTAAAATCGGTATCATATTCACTGACTATTACTTGATTGTATGTTGTCAATCCAGAACCACAATGTTATTGTTTGCTACATATATATAATTGTATTACTATAAAGACTTTAATCGCACATCTTTTAAACTTACTTGCTTTTGGAACTGTCGGTGAATCTTGGATAACTAAAATCTCTTTTCCTTTTGCAGCTGGTTGTCCAACTAAAGCGTCTTCAACATTCACTGGATTATCAACATTAATCCCCTTCAATCCTATGTTTCGATCAGTAGTTCTTTACATGTTCTCACCTCAAGCGAAACCAAATACTCTCTTAACCCTAAATTGATCGTCGCTCCCTTTCCTTATTACTTTCTCTTCCAACCAAAAATCGTGTCATTGGAAGACCGTCTTCCTTGCTACGTCTGAAATTCCGATGACATTTAAAGTATTCGAAAGGATACGTATATCCTTTCCCCTCAAAAATCATCAACTGGTTTGATATAAATAACCGCTTCATGATAGTCATGTGTTCTCTTTCTGATTTTGCCCCTAAAGATTTCAATTGAAATTTACATGTATGCTAATTTGAGTTGCTTACGCGGAATGATATCATTGGTGCACAATGTTTGCAACCAATATACTGTTCACACCAGATCATATATATATATATATATATATATATATATATATATATATATATATATATATATAGAATATGGTTCGAGAGAGTACCACCATTATGCAGCGCACCAGAAGGTACCACCTTTAAAAGAATTTTTTTTAATATTTTTTTTCATAAACATGTTTTAATTAACATTATGAAGATCATATGTAAATTTCACATACATTCACATCTCCTAGCTCCTAAAAAATGATGTGAACACACACTTACATAATTTTGAGTATATGTGAACGTGCATTTATGTGATGCGTGTTTTCATGCACTTAGAGTGTTCGGATTTGCGTGAAATTCACATATGATCTGTGTAATGTTAACTAGAACATGTTCATGAAAAAAAATTTCAAAAAATTTACTTTTAAGGGTGGTATCTTCTGGTGCGCTGCATTAGAGGTGGTACTCACTTGAACCTAAATCTATATATATATATATATATATATATATATATATATATATATATATATATATATATATATATATATATATATATATATATATATATATATATATATATATATATATATATATATATATATATATATATATATATATATATATAGATAGAGAGGTTCAAGATCTATGGAAAACCATCTTTGTCTGGAAAACTGGAAAACCATATTAAATGCACATGTTCATTACGGTAAAATGTTAAATTTAATGCACAACTACAATATACATATATTCAAATGTGCATTATTATTGACTAGTTCACATAATTTACATGTTCATTAGGATAAAATGTTTTATTTCATGCAAAATAACAATATGCACATGTTCAAACGTGCAATATGCATGAACATGTTTATATTACGCATTTTTGCATGAAATTAAACATTTTGTCTTAACGAACATGTAGATGATATGAATTAGTTATTCATAATGCAATTTTGAACTTATGTATATTATAGTTTTACATGAAATTTAACATTTTATCATAATGAACATGTGCATTTGATATGGTTTTCCAGTTTTCCAGTCTAATATAGTTTTCCATGGATCTCGACCCATGTGCATTTGATATGGTTTTCCAGTTTTCCAGTCTAATATAGTTTTCCATGGATCTCGACCCTATATATATATATATATATATATATATATATATATATATATATATATATATATATATATATATATATATATATATATATATATATATATATATATAGGGGTGTGTTCAATGGAAAACCACTATGCACGTGAAAACTATGGAAACCTACGCATACCGTCCGATTTGGTGCATTTCATGAAAAACGCGGTGGCATGATCGTAAATAAGGTGATGCATCACGCGGGATTTTGATGCATCACGCGGGGAATTTGATGCATTTGCGGTGGTGCAGTGCGGTTTTCACAAGTTTTCAGATGCATTGTGGTTTTCCATTGAACCTCCCTCTATATATATATATATATATATATATATATATATATATATATATATATATATATATATATATATATATATATATATATATATATATATATATATATATATATATATATATATAGGGGTGGGTTCAATGGAAAACCACTATGCACCGGAAAACTGTGGAAACCTACGCATACCGTCCGATTTGATGCATTTCATGAAAAACGCGGTGGCATGATCGTAAATAAAGTGATGCATCACGCGGGATTTTGCTGCATCACGCGGGAAAATTGATGGATCACGCGGCATTTTGATGCATCATGCGGGAAATTTGATGCATTTGTGGTGGTGCAGTGCGGTTTTCACAAATTTTCAGGTGCATTATGCAGAAAGACGGTGCATCACGCGGGAATTCGATGCATCACGCGGGAATTGTGATGCATTGTGGTGGTGAATGGAGGTTTTCCAAAGTTTTCCGATGCATGTTGGTTTTCCATTGAACCCCCCTCTATATGTATATATATATATATATATATATATATATATATATATATATATATATATATATATATATATATATATATATATATATATATATATATATATATATATATATATATATATGGATAAGATCCATTGTGAACACTTTATTCGTTGTGACAATTACAAAAATACATATAAGCGTTCGTATTTATCAACAAGTGTTTTTCACATGATTCAAAAGGGTCATATAAATGTCTACAACAAGATTTATAACAATCAAAAGATTCATAGTAGTGTTTGTAACAAGATTCATAATATTAAAAATAATTCATAGGATACAATAAGATTCATAGTTAGGTTAATAAAAAGGTTTAGTATTACTTGTAACAAGACTAATAAGATTCAAAGTCATTTTATGGTTATTCATAATGTTCACAATGAATAAAATGTTCACAAAATATCTTATATATATGAATAAGGGTAGGTTCAATGGAAAACCAATGTGCATCAGGAAACCTCTTGGAGAGAATTGTGCATCACACAGAAATATTTGTGCATCACGATCACTTGATGCATTGTGCATCACACGGGAAGAATTGTGTATCACAATCACTTGATGCATTGTGCGTTAGATCCAATTGAACCACAATGCATCGCAAATAAATCATAATGCATCACGATCATTTCACTACAACAAACTTGGATAAACATTGTTACTAATAATATACTAACTTTTTAATATATTAATTTATTAAATATTGAATCCAAGATCTCTAATTCCATTAATCAATATCGAATCTTATTCACTAAGTTTTTTTTTACGATGCACTAATTAGTTAATATATTAAAAAGTAACTTTGTTACTAAAAGAAATGTATCAATAAATTTGGTAATAAAAAAACTAGTAGTTTAATGGATAAACATTGTTTAATATATTAATTTTATGGAGAATCAATAAAGTCATGGACCGATTTCAATTGTACGGGCCGGTTGAACCGCTGGACTGACCTGATTAGGGATGGCAACGGGGCGGGGAATGGAAATACCGTCCCCGTTTAAAAAACTGCGGGTATTAAACGGGGATCCTCGTCGGGTACGCGGGGAAACCCTGCGGGGAATCAGGTTACCCTTTTATAAATCAATGATATGAAATTTAATCACATGGTTCATATCTTAAGCTTAAAATGTTCGTGTATGTTAAAATTACAATAGTAATATTAAATTAAATTTGTATCACTATCAAATGAGAATGAAAAAAAACATTATTTCAATAAATTATATGTAAATAAATAAGTTTTTTAAATTATACATAATAGTTTTCATGTATAATATATAAAATAGATAAAAATATCATTTTTTATATATAATATATATACAATATAAATAGCATGTTGCTTTTAAAAGAATCGAAGATTTAAACGAGTTATGTAATCGGGTATACGGGGCGGGTATTATCAATACCATACCCGTCCCATCCCATGTTTAACTTAATCGGGTTCGGGAAACCCGCCCCGTTTAAATCGGTTTTCGCCGTCGGGTTTGGTTTTTTTGCCATCCCTAGACCTGATCTCGAACTGGCCACATAATGTATCAAATGATCGTGATGCATTATGTATGTTGGTTTCCTGATGCACGTTGTTTTCCATTGAACCCATATATATATATATATATATATATATATATATATATATATATATATATATATATATATATATATATATATATATATATATATATTTAAATGAGTACCACCAATTAGGCAGCGCACCAGAAGGTACCACTCTTAAAAGAAATTTTTTTGAAATTTTTTTTCATGAACATGTTCTAATTAATATTACATAGATCGATGATATAAATTTCACGCAAATTCGAACAATCTAAGTGCATGAAATCACACATCACATAAATGCACGTTCGCATATATTCTAAATTAAGTAAGTGTACGTTCACATCACTTTTTAGGAGCTAGAAGATGTGAATGTATTAAAATTTACATATGATCTTTATAATGTTAATTAAAACATATTTGTGAAATAAAAATTTCAAAAAAGATTTTTCAAAGTTGGTACATTCTGATGCACTGCATAATAATGATACTATCTCGAACCATATTCTCTCAATCTCTCTATCTATGTATGTATGTATGTGTGTGTGTGTTTATATATATATATATATGTGTGTGTGTGTATATATATATATATATATATATATATAGGGGTGGGTTCAATGGAAAACCACTATGCACGTGAAAACCATGGAAACCTACGCATACCGTCCGATTTGGTGCATTTCATGAAAAACGCGGTGGAATGATCGTAAATAAGGTGATGCATCACGCGGGATTTTGATGCATCACGCGGGAAATTTGATACATTTGTAGTGGTGCAGTACGGTTTTCACAAGTTTTCAGGTGCATTGTGGTTTTCCATTGAACCTCCCTTTATATATATATATATATATATATATATATATATATATATATATATATGAGTTACTTCAATAGAAAACCTATATGCATCGGAAAACTCGGGAACCAGTTTATAGTCATTGGATCAGGTGATGCATCACGCAGAAAGTCGATGCATCATGCGGGAATTTGGTGCATCACGCAAGAAATTTGATGCATCACGCGGAAATTGTGATCCATATGTATTGGTGCATGGAGGTTTTCCAAGGTTTTTCGATGGATGTTGGTTTTCCATTGAACCTCCCTCTATATATATATATATATATATATATATATATATATATATATATAAAAGATAAAAAAAAGTCAAATTAATGGCATCCATATCAGAATTGCATAGATAGGATGAGGGGACATGGCTGAAGTTTGGAACCAAGTGATTGAGTTTGGTGCGTATCAGTTATCCCTTGTTAATTGGTTAAAGCTTGAAAGATAATTAATGGGACGTACCATAATTTCCAGACTTAATTTCGTCCGTAAACCTTTTGTGTTTGTATGAATCATCAAACTATTGATTGATTAT
The DNA here is from genome assembly GCA_020465985.1 of Centrapalus pauciflorus. Classification (NCBI taxonomy): domain Eukaryota; kingdom Viridiplantae; phylum Streptophyta; class Magnoliopsida; order Asterales; family Asteraceae; genus Centrapalus; species Centrapalus pauciflorus. The sequence goes on from JAANYP010002633.1 coordinate 370,256, forward strand.
CAATACTTTTGAACCAAATATATAGATTTGAATCATCATTTACGGGCTAAAAATGATGATTCAGTAATAATGCATTTTTCTGCGGTCATGATGCACCAAAAATTTTATCCATGTTTCGATGCATGGAGGTTAACTTCCTTCTCACCATTTCTCACGTAAAATCTCTTCTCACGTGGGGTTCAATGGAAAACCACAATACACCTGAAAACTTGTGAAAACCGCACTGCACCACCACAAATGCATCAAATTACGTGAGAAGGGATTTTATAGTGAGAAATGGTGAGAATGAGGTTTTTGCATTGATATTGAATCAACAAACTATTGATTCATGATTATTGATTCATTTTAGAAATTGTTGAATCAAATGTATTTGATTATATCGAACCCGGATCACAATATATATATATATATATATATATATATATATATATATATATATATATATATATATATATATATATATATATATATATATATATATATATATATATATATATGGTTAAAGCTTGAAAGATGATCAATGGGGTACCATGTAAGACTGGGGTACCGGGGAACCATTTATAGCCAATCATTTATCATTAAAATCATTAAAATATAATTGAATTTTGCTTAAAATTCTTTCCCACATTAATTAATGTTAGGGGTAAAAATGGCATTAAAAATTTTAAATTAGAATCAAAGATTCTGTGCATCCCATGAATATATCCACTTTACTTAATATCACATACTACACCCAAACTGAACATGTGCAATGATGACACTCCATAAATCACGATTGAACATATTCAATACCGTCAATATTGGTTTATCACCAAAACGGTTAAGAACGACAAAAAACACAATAAACTCTGACTGCACATGTTGAATAACGTGTAAATGAAATTGAACCTTCACGAAAGGGTTTGAAGAAAATAATAAATACCTTTATTTGACACATCCGGTTGAACATGTTCACTAAAACCCATTGTCGAATCCAATTGAACATGTGCACTAAAACCCATTGTCGAATCCGATTGAACATGTTCACTAATACCCATTGTCGAATCCAATTGAACATGTTCATTAAAACTCATTTTAAAATTTATTATAGATATGTTATGGAAGTAAATCTCTATAATTAAGGGAACTATTATATTATTAGTTGTCATCTATTATTTAATATAAATCTAATTGACTATATTACCCTTTTAAACTTATAACCAAACATGGGTGGACTCCGGTTTCCCAGTCTAACATGGTACCCCATTGATCCCGACCCTATATATATATATATATATATATATATATATATATATATATATATATATATATATATATAGTAAATTACAGAAATGGTCCCTGTGGTTTACATAAAACTTTGGATACAGTCCCTGTAGTTTCAATTTTGCATAAACGGTCCTTATCTTCACTGTTTACTTGCAAAATTGGTCCCTCTGCAGTTAACTTTAACCATGAAATGGTTAAATCTTTTATAATGACCATTTTACCCTTTTATTTAATAACATTTTGGTCCTTCAAGTTTGTTGTTCATTTTAGTTTTGGTTCCTCAAGTAAATTTTTTTATTTAACTCTATTTTACTAATTATTATTATTATTAATATTATTATTATTATTATAACTATTATTACTATTATTATTATTGTAACGATTATTATTATTATATAATTATTATTATTATTATTATTATTATTATTATTATTATTATTATTATTATTATTATTGATTTAACTTTTTACATATTAATTTATTTGTTTATTAAGTTTTTTTATTTTAATTCACTTTTTAATCTAAATTATAAATTATTTATATCTTTTATTATAAACAATTGTATCAAAAATAGAATCCATTTATTTTATATTTTTCCCGAATGAAAAAAATACAAACATTTTATATTATAGTTTTCCAAACCAAAAAATTTTGAACCTTAAACTTTTATTAGTTTTTTCAAACAAAAAAATGTTACAAACCAAAATTTTGAACCTTAAACTTTCATTTTCTAAACTTAAAAATACGAAAACCAAACCGTTTTTTTATTTTTATTTTTACACTAAAACCCATTCTAATTTTTTGTTTTGAGAAACGAAAAGAAATACAAACCATTCTGTTGTTACTTTTTGCAAACGAAAAAAACTACGAATAATTCTAATTTCCAGTTTTTCCAAACAAAAAAAATCATTCTATTTTTCTAGTTTTTTGAATGAAACCATTCCCTTTTATTTTTTCTCCGAACGGAAAAACTACCAACTATTATGTTTTTAAAGTTTTTCCTAAATACGAAATAGCGTGTAGTCTTTTTGTTCGGAAAAACTAATAAAACGGAATGGTTTGTATTTTTTACGATATGAAAATGTTAAAACTAATGATTAATAAAAAATTAATGGTTCGAAGTTTTTTGTTCGGAAAAACTAAATAATAAAAGGGTTTGTTGTTTTTCATTAAAAAAACTAAATAATGGAATGGTTTGTATTTTTTTTATTTTTAGATTATTCTAGCCACTACGTTTTAAATTCTTTCCCATCATAAAAAATACAAACCATTCCGTTTTATTAGTTTTTCCGAACAAAAAGACTACACGCTATTTCGTATTTAGGAAAAACTTTAAAAACATAATAGTTGGTAGTTTTTCCGTTCGGAGAAAAAAATAAAAGGGAATGGTTTCATTCAAAACACTAGAAAAATAAAAATGAATTTTTTTTGTTTGGAAAAACTGAAAATTAGAATTATTCGTAGTTTTCTTCGTTTGCAAAAAGTAACAACAGAATGGTTTGTATTTCTTTTCGTTTCTCAAAACAAAATATTAGATTGTGTTTTAGTGCAAAAATAAAAATAAAAAAACGGTTTGGTTTTCATATTTTTTACGTTTAGAAAATGAAAGTTTAAGGTTCAAAATTTTGGTTTGTAACAGTTTTTTGTTTGAAAAAACTAATAAAAGTTTAAGGTTCAAAATTTTTTGGTTTGGAAAACTATAATATAAAATGTTTGTATTTTTTTCATTCGGGAAAAATATAAAATAAATGGATTCTATTTTTGATACAATTGTTTATAATAAAATATATAAATAATTTATAATTTAGATTAAAAAGTGAATTAAAATAAAAAAAAAACTTAATAAACAAATAAATTAATATGTAAAAAGTTAAATCAATAATAATAATAATAATAATAATAATCATAATCATAATCGTTACAATAATAATAATAGTAATTGTAACACCCTCCCCGATCCCGGAAAAGCCACGTCAATACAATACACGGGTGGCACATCTCAGTAACTCAATTATGCGCATATGTCAGAAGGTAACACGGATCACTATTAATTTAAACTTTTCACATAAACACTATTAACATATAATCCGCTAATTACATAAGCCCAAAAGCTGCTAACGTAAATAATACTGATCAGATCATTACACAAAGCCAACACAAGCTTCCCAGATAATCCTCGATCCCAGATCAACAAGCTCAGCTACTGAACCCTTCACTGAAACCCTGAACACGGAAGACTCGAATACGTAAGCTCGAAAGCTCGTGAGTACTCGAGGGTTAGACTCTGCACGATAAGCACATAGCATGCGTACACATAGCACATACACACAGCACAAACTCTATCTCTTTCACTGACAATCAACATCACTATGCAGGTATGAACACAAAACATGAGATCCGAAGCCCTGCACACAATATCACTGAGGGGGACCCTTCCCCAGCTAACTACCGTGCGCGCCGGTGGTCAGCCACAACCCTGTAGCACGGGCGCGAACCGGCTACAGGCCCTGCCGTGTATACACGCTCCAAGGACTGTTAGGGACAGTCAACCCGCGCGATCACACATCGCGAATCACCGTCCGTATGGAACTCATCACGGACCCCGGACCGGATCTCATCTCATGCACATATAACACATGTGTAGAACAGAATCATACATGACGTTCACGTCCCTGTCTCGTTCACAATATATCACAGTATACACAGATAGCACAATATGACCCAGAAAATGGAGCGCTCGTTTGGAAAAGACTCGGGTACTCACCTGACTGTCAGACAATCCGCCTCAATCCCTAACTCTACGATCTCTGATTCGGCTCACCTCGCGGTCGGCTCGTCCCTGCAATCATACGGATCTCAACAATTAATCTCAATCCCAGCCAATACATATAACCGACTCACAATGATCCCATATCCAACACGGACTCAAACAATCTCAATAAAACCCACGAACTCCAATCAACATATAAACCAAACCCAAACACGGCCCCTTTTATCGAATTGAACTCGACACATAATCCCAACCGGATCCCGAAGACCCAACCAAAACCCGACCACAAAATCCCGACGAGACTCAAAACTCAACCTTAATACACTTACAAAACTCAGCTCGATAGTCCCGAAGGAACCCGACACCAATTCGACCCAAAGCCCTCTAATGAGGTTCAACTCAGATTTTCACTGCAGGCTACCAGTCGCGCCGCTAACCCTCTGTAGGTCGCGCCGCGACGAAGCGAAACCCTGAACCCTGACCTGCGATTTTCAGCTCTGCCCAGGAGTAATACTCCTCAAATACACGAATTACAGCTCTCAATTAACCCACACAAACACTATATACATGGCTTTACAAACTCAGAAACCATTACAACACTTCTCATATGCACAACCCAAATTAAAGCCATTAGATTGAGATTCACTTACCTCTTGACCTTCAAGAACACAAAGAGGAGGAAGAACACAAGGTTTCAGCAACAAAAATCTGGATTTGGAGAAGCTTTCTGCTACTATCACATACACACACATCACACATACTGATTTCACACACACGCATACGTTTCTAATGAAGAAGGAAGGAAAAGAAGACACGTATATATGTTTATCTCTAATTTGGCCGGTTCCGAACCCATCAAATCCGGACCCGATATCACTTTTTCACAATTAATACCCTTTTAACCCATTTAACTCCACGAACCCAAATATATAATTAATCCACTAAATTTATAACCCGGAGACACGTAACTCGCAACCCGACACGTATCAATCCACTACTCGGGATCTCATTGGCCCAACACGATAATAATTATTTAAACATCCACTAAAATAATTACACGCAATTATCTCAAAAACGGGATGTTACAGTAATAATAATAATAATAATAATAATAATAATAATAATAATAATAATAATAATAATAATAATAATAATAATAATAATAATAAGAGTTAATTACAAAAATGGTACTTGTGGTTTGTATCAAATTTTGGATTTGGTCCCTGAACTTTTAATTTTGCAAAATCGGTCATTATTATCAAGGTTTACTTTCAAATTAGTCCATTATCCATCCACTTTTATTTAAATGCCCATTTTGCCCTTGTTTATATTTACACTTTTGACTCTTTAATTACAAATCATTACCAACTCTTTATTTTAATAAAACAAATAGATTTAAAAAGTAATAAAAATATTAATATTCTTAATTAATTGGAAACAAAAACAACAATATTTTTTCCAGATTTATTATTATTATTATTAGTTTTAGTTTTTGTATGTTTTATATATATCTAATCTTTTAATCCGTATGCGCCATTTTATTTATATTATATATAGTTTTAATAAATTTTCAAATTTTAATCAATTTTATAACTTTAAAAAACTTTTGCAATTTTATTATTTGTTTTTTGTTTCGAAAAATAAGTTTTTATTTAGTCTGTGTAATTATATATATATATATATATATATATATATATATATATATATATATATATATATATATATATATATATATATATATATATATATATATATATATATATATATATATATATATATATATATATATATATAGAGGGAGGTTCCATTGAGAACTTTTGTGCATCGAGGCACAAAAGAACCTCCACTGGCCCTTGGATAAAAAGAATGTGTGGGTTAGATCAAATGGCAAAAGGGTAATTAAATAGAAATTTTTATGCATGAAATGCACATAATGAAATTCGCGGAGGGGTAAAACAGGAATTATGCAATCCTTATTTAATTATTACACTTCCAAAATTAACAAAAATAATACAAATTCAAAATACATGCATATCGTTCATCTCTTCATGCATATCGTTCATCTCTTTCAAAAATAAATCATGCATATCGTTCATCTCTTCCAAAATCAAAATACATCAAAATACAAACATGAATCGTTCATACAAATATAAATCATGCATATCGTTTATTTATTCCAAAATAAAAAGGGGCTAAGAGAGAGGAGAGAGAGAGATAGAGTGAAAGAGGGAGTGGTTTTAGGAAAGAAATTAATGGTGATTTTCATACCAAATTTAGCTATTAATTATCTTAAAAACATTTAAATTCAAAACTAATTTCCATACATTTAATATCCCCTAAATGCCCTTTGTGCATCCTTGGTAGATACTCTGATGCACAAAAATTCTCAATGGTGTCTCGATGCACAAAAGTTCTCAATCGAACCCCAATCTATATATATATATATATATACACGGTTAAATTGAAAATTTAAATGATTTGTTGTTCTATTCGTTTAAAAAATTAAAAAGTGAAATAATCCGTCACTTTTTGAATTGGAAAATTTTACATATTGATCGTTTTCTTCGTTTGGTTAAATTAAAAATCGGAGTTCGTATTTTTTCGGAGCGAAAACATTTAAAATTAAACCAGTTGGTGTTATTTTCAACGGTTAAATTTAAGATCGAAATGGTTCGTCGTTTTTACCGAACGAAAATATTTAAAACTAAATTGGTTGACCCTTTTTGCGTTTGGTTAAATTAAAAATCAAAATTTTTATTTGTTTTAATTTATAAAAAAACATAAAACTAGATTAAGTGGTTGTTTTTTCCATTTAGTTAAATTGACAACCGAAATGGTTTGTCATTTTTTCCAAACAAAAACATTTAAAATCAATATGATGAATCATTTCAATTTTCGAGCGAAATGGTTAACTAAATGGAAAAAAAGACCAACCAATCTAATTTTAAGTGTTTTCGATGGAAAAAAACGAACAACCATTTCAATATTTAAGTTAACCAAACGTAATAAACAAATAATCTAATTTTTAATGTTTTTAGCAGAAAAATGTCTAACAATTCCGATTTTTATTTTAAAGAAACAAAAAATGATGAACCAATTTAATTCGAAATGTTTTCGTTCTAAAAATGGTATATTATATATACCATAAAAAATACAAAATATAAAGTATAAAATTGCGAAACGAAATTAGAATTATTTGAAATGTTTTATTGTATTTGTTTTTTGTGTTTCTAATTGATTAATAACATTAATACTTTTATTATATTTTTATATCTATTTGTTTTATTAAAAGAGTTGTTAATAATTTGTAAATAAAAGGTCAAATGTATAAATATAAACAAGGGCAAAATGGGTATTTTAATTAAAATTAATGGATAAGGGACCAATTTTGAAAGTAAACCTTGATGATAATGACTAATTTTGCAAAATTAAAAGTTCAGGGACCAAATCCAAAATTTGATACAAACCACAGGGACCAATTTTGTAATTAACTCTAATAATAATAATAATAATAATTAGTAAAATAGAGTTAAATAAAAAAATTTACTTGAGGGACCAAAACTAAAATGAACAACAAACTTGAAGGACCAAAATGTTATTAAAGAAAAGGGTAAAATGGTCATTATAAAAGATTTAACCATTTCATGGTTAAAGTTAACTGCAGAGGGACCAATTTTGCAAGTAAACAGTGAAGATAATGACCGTTTATGCAAAATTGAAACTACAGGGACTGTATCCAAAGTTTTATGTAAACCACAGGGACCATTTCTGTAATTTACTCATATATATATATATATATATATATATATATATATATATATATATATGTATGTATATATGGTTCGAGAGAGTACCACCCATTATGCAGATATAATCAAATACATTTGATTCAACAATGTCTAAAATGAACCAATAATCATGAATCAATAGTTTGTTGATTCAATATTAATGTAAAAACCTCATTCTCACAATTTCTCACTATAAAATCTCTTCTCACGTGATCCAGTCTCTATATATACATATATATATATATATATATATATGTGTGTATATATATATATATATATATATATATATATATATATACATACATATATATATATATATATATATATATATATATATACACACACACACATATATATATATATATGTATATATGGTTCGAGAGAGTATCACCCATTATGCAGCGCACCAGAAGGCACCACCTTTAAAAAAACTTTTTTTTTAATTTTTTTTCATAAACATGTTCTAATTAACATTATGAAGATCATATGTAAATTTCATATACATTCACATCTCTTAGCTCCTAAAAAATGATGTGAACACACTTATATAATTTCGAAGACATGTGAACTTGCATTTATGTGATGCGTGTTTTCATGCACTTAGAGTGTTCAGATTTGCGTGAAATTTACATATGATATGTCTAATGTTAATTAGAATATATTCATTAAAAAAATTTCAAAAAAATTAATTTTAAGGGTGATACCTTCTGGTGCGCTGCATTAGAGATCGTCATTAAAATGAAGACGGTAATAACCAATAAGATCATGACATCTCATTAATATGAATTCAAATTAAAAAAAGAAAAAAAAATAAAAGAATCAATCATTCCATGATTTTCTCACTTACCAAACTACATACATACACACTCTCTCTAGAGATTCACGATATCGCTGTGGTTCACGATATCACCGATGATTCAAACCATTGTTGTGGTTCACCGCATCACCGGTGATACGCGACACCTTAATGGTTCAAGACACCACTGATGATTCATAATCAATACAAGACTATGATTCACGACATTGATGATTCACAATTAATATAAAATGTGGTTCACGACTAATGGTTTAGACAATTCTACAATCATGGTTCATAATAAAAACATTGAATTAAATTTGTGTGTGATTCTTGATCATCCATTGAATCAAGAGAAAAAGGAAAAATAGAAGGGGAATTGTAAACATTCGTTATTAATAAATTTTCAAGTGTTTTTATTTAATTTAAATTAATTAAAATGGATGCTGTGTCAGTTCTTACTGTCTTCATTTTAAGGATGGTCCTTATTTGATCCACTCCATATATACATGGTCAGGACAATGTCAGGTTCTATGGGGAACCGTATGCATCGGGAATCAAAAAAACAACCAACCACAACATTTAGATTAAATGATCATTGGTGCATCACGTGATTCACATATTTGGTATGCATAGCGGTATTTTGGGAAAAATAATATATTTAATCAAATAAAATTTAATTTTATATTAATTGAATATTCAATCAAATATTTAAACAATAAATGCTAAAAAAAAATTAATTGATACACTTCCAAAATTACAAAATCTAATGTTTATCTTTCAATTCGCGATGCATCTCGGTGTTTCATCCCATCTTCGGCCATATTTATCATCTTCTTCATCCCACTATCATGCATCATCAAAATGATGATGCAAATTCATCGTATTCATCTTCAAACACGATGTATCTTCATCAGATTCATAAAAAATCATGATGTATCTTCATCGGATTCATCTTCTAACACAATTCATCTTCACAAACACGATGCATCTTCATCAGATTCAACAAAATCATGATGCATCTTCATCAGAATCATCTTAAAACATGATTTATTTTCATAAACACGATGCATCAGATTCGCCTTCCATAAACATCGGATAAAAACTATTGATATTTCAAAATTTTCCAAAAGAAAATGCATAAATAACAATCGTACCTTTAAACGAGATCGTTCCATCATCATCATCATCGCGAAATCATCATCATCTTCATTAAATCACCATCATCATCATTAGAGAGAGGGATGACAATGGGATGGTGGCCGCCGGCTTTAGAGAGAGGGGGAGAGAGATTAGGGTGACCATCATCGTCATCATTAAATTGCATCGTGAACCGGCAACTAAGCATGGGGTGGTGGCCACCGAGAGAGGGGGTGGTGGCCGGCGGCTTTAAAGAGAGTGGAAGAGAGGTGGCTGGCTGGCTGCCGGTTTTAGAAAGAGGGAGAGAGAGATAAGGGTGATGGAGAGAAAGTGGGAGAGGTAATGGTAAACTTTGTTTATTTGATTTAGTTTCCAAATTTAATGGTGATATAATTTATTAAATCCAATCTTTTAATTAAATTAGATTTATATAAACTATTCCAATATTGTCATTTATCCATTTTTGATTCTCAGTGTTTCCCAATGCATCGAGGTTCCCCATTGAACCTCAATCTATATGCATAGAATATGGTTCGAGAGAGTATCAATTCTTGTGCTCCGCACTAGAAGGTACCGCCTTTAAAAAAAACTTTTTTAATTTTTTTTATCGTAAACATGTTTTAATTAACATTACGAAAATCATATGTAAATTTCACATACATTCACATCTCCTAGCTCCTAAAAAATGATGTGAACGCACACTTACAATAATTTTCATATATGTGAACGTGAATATATGTGATGTGTGATTTCATGCACTTAGAGTGTTTGAATTTGCGTGAAATTGGTATATCATCTGTAAAATGTAATTAAAACATGTTTATGAATATATGTGATGTGTGATTTCGTTCACAGGTACTCACGGTCATGACATGCGTATGTATAAAATTCAATATTATCGATCTTAAAGTAAATTAATTTGATGGGTCATGACATGCGTATATTATGTACCGTTTATTAACTCATTAATCTTATTGGATCCTATGGATTTTATTGAATCCAATTAATTTGTCGAATCTCATGAATCTTGTTGAATCTTATGCATCTTGTGCATCTTGTTATAAAAACTACGTACTATGCACCTTTTGAATGTTCTGAATCTTAAATAGACACTTCTATGAACCTTTTGAATCATATGAATCGTATTACAAACACTTGTTGATATATATGAATGATTATATGTATTTTTCTTATTTGTTCGATCACAACGTTCACAACGAATAACTTGTTCACAATGGATCCCATCCCTATATATATATATATATATATATATATATATATATATATAGATTTAGGTTCAAGTGAGTACCACCTCTAATGTAGCGCACCAGAAGGTACCACCCTTAAAAGTAATTTTTTTGAAATTTTTTTTCATGAACATGTTCTAATTAACATTACACAGATCATATGTGAATTTCATGCAAATCCGAACACTCTAAGTGCATGAAAACACACATTACATAAATGCATGTTCACATGTCTTCAAAATTATGTAAGTGTGTGTTCACATCATTTTTTAGGAGCTAGGAGATGTGAATGTATGTGAAATTTACATACGATCTTCATAATGTTAATTAAAACATGTTTATGAAAAAAAAAATTTAAAAAGTTTTTTTAAAGGTGGTACCTTCTGGTGCGCTGCATTTGGGTGGTACTCTCTCGAACCATATTCTATATATATATATATATATATATATATATATATATATATATATATATATATATATATATATATATATATATATATATATAATTTGTTCCATCGATCGATCTCTTGAAGTTACTGTTCATGTACAATCATGATTAACGATCGATAGTGGATTAACCATGCATATATATGGATTCAAGAAAATCATATATTATATTAGTGCATGCAGACATATATTTAACCATTATATATATTAATCATAAATTAATAATATATGATCGAAGTTGGCCATTAGTATCGTTACATAAAATGTCAATAGTTGAGTGACAATGCGTTAACAATAGTTTGTTTTTGCCAACTTATATTGCTTTGTTGACAATAACAAACAAAAAATTATTAATTTGTTGCTAATTTTAACACTTGCTAAGTATATGATCATTGATTTTTCTTTTTTTTCTTTTTTTTTTTTGTATTTGATCGTTTCTCTTGAAAACCAAAAAATAAGAATATAAAAATGTGATTAATTTGAGGGATTTTGTAGAATTTAGAATTCCATTCAATGCCACGTTAGTTTCACATTGAGGTGGGATTTCAGTTCCATTAGATTTTCTTAAAAAATCACATCGAACTTTCAGAACCTTTCGAAGCAAATTTCAAAATTTTTAAATATGAGTATCTTAAAATATTCGAAAGGACGTGATTGAATTTTAGGTTTCATACTGTTAAAAACCAACACATATAGTTTTCCATCGTGTGGCCAAAATTCGCTTAATTTGTCACCCGATTTTTTGACAACCATCACGGCCAGCGACTAATGTTCTCAACCACAACAAGTCATCGCGACCGTGACCGTGATCAAGTCATCAACTCCAGAAATTTTGATTTTCTATTTAACGAATGTGTGTTCTAGAGTATGTGTTTAATTGAATTATTGCAGGGGCCATAAGTGATTATCGAACTGTAAATTGGGCCTAGAATTGGCATAAAATGACTATTTTGGTGATTCATGGCTAAATAACACGAACAAACGAGACATGTGTACCTATGTAGTACTCTTTCCGTTCCAATTTAAATGTCCATATTTTCATTTTAAGTTGTCCCAAAATAAATATTCATTTACAAAAGTAGATTATAAAAATTCATTAACTTCCAATAATAACCTTATTTTTTAGTGTAGTTGTTTTTTTCAAAATATTGATTAACTAAACAAATAATGGTTAAATTGTCTTTTAAGTATAAAAAGAAGCAATAATTATTTACTTCCTTAAACTATGTGTGTTTATTCTGTGGACATTTAGTTTGGAACGAACAGAGTATTTCAGGAAGATAGAAAGAATTGAAAGTCGTTTGATACAATATAACACTATGACTGTTTAATACATTAATATTGCTACATATAATATCTTGTATATATATAGAGGCATGATACTTTGATTCTTGATTCGTTTGACACTCTTGGCGTATTATTGACGATGCACTTGTTTTTATTTGACATGTTTCGCAGTGATGCATGTTTTGTTGGATTTATTGTGTATCGATATATTGACATCCTACGACATGAGCTAGCTTGCTATATACATGCTTTTGTGTTTTCTTTGTTAACATGCTTCGGCATGAGAACATGCATTTAAGCGTGATATACATATCTAAATCTGATGTTAACCATTGCAACATACTGGACCTCGTGTTAGGATTATCCCTGATATGATACTTACGAGCATGGTGTAACATCACCACTCCAATAAGTGTTTAACAACCTTAATGATGATTTACGAATTCCTTGCCTATGGCACGAGTGAGCAATGTGTTTGCTCATAAAAACGACATGAAATATACGTGGAATATGTAATCAATCCACTCATTAAGCATCGCTTACCTTATAGTTGTTTACATTTTTACAAGTAATAAAAATGGTACAACTTGACCATCCAGTTAAGCTACTTTGATTCAAGAGGTCTTAACATCTGAAATTTGAAGCCATTAGTAAACTTTGATTGTGTAGACTGTATCCTGTTTGAGTAACCGCTTTTGAACTTAAAATAAATATGATGAAATAGCTAGCTCTTGATGACACTTATAGCACGATTAGTGCAATATTATGTTTTATTGTATGCCTTGTAGGACTTCAATATCTGGACAATAAAGGTTAACCTACAAACCGGTTGTAGATAATTAACATTTGTTACATATTCAGTAAAAATATAAATAGCTCGAGGATTATAATGGTAAAAAAAATTACATTGACGGATCAAACTGATAAAAATAGAACAAACATGTTTTTTTTCAATTATAAAGCAAAAACTTTATTACAAGTCATCCCCGATTTTGATTGATTTCAGTTTTCTCAACAAATAATTTGCAAAGCAGACTCTCTAAATGTAAAATTGAACAAAAGTAAACCAAATTGGAACCAAAAAGTTATAAATGGAACCACTACAATTGTCACTGAGTGTCACTATATCATACTTTTAGTGACACTTATGAAAAAGTGTATGTATAGATCAATCTTTTGCACACATTTTTTTAAAATAGTGACACAAAAGTATTTGAGGCCTACACCCATAGTCACTAAATATCTATACCTACTCTACTTTTACGGTTTTACCAATTCCTTTTGTTGTGTAGGTAAAAAATTTTTACAAATATAGTAACATTTTTTTTACTTTTGATGACACTTTTCGTGTGGCAGAAAATGACATTTTGTTTGTAGTGAACGGTTTAGTACTGGTTTTGGTTGCAGCTTTGACACGATTCATCTGTGAAGGTCCGGTCTTAAATTTTACCGAACCCTACCTATGTTTGGTATGGATTCTGAATGATCATACAAACAGGAATTTTAAAAATCCTTCCGAGGCCAAAGAGGCTTTCCAAACCTTTAAACTAATGATTTTTAAAATATTTAAAAAAAATATGATTAATTTCGTTGTAAATCCCACCGACCAAATTCAATTCTTTTTATAATTTCTAATCTCTAGAAATAAAATGTAAACCAAATACTTCCTAAAATTATGGTCGAATATATAATACGCCATGTATTTGGTCGAACACCATAACTTCTTATTTTTATTAAGTTAGGCTTTGTTATTTTTTTATTTTTTATAAATTATAATTATGCTAATTATTTAGATTTAGATTTCCTAAATACTTCGGGCCGAATAGTTAAATGGACTCATTGTAAAAAAGTAAGATAGAACATGACTTTTTTTAAAAAACGAAAATTTATAAGACGGCGTATTAAAAAAATTGTTTTTTGAAAAAAAATTCAAAATTATGTAAATTTTATGACTTTCGGTCGTTAACTAGTTTGCTTGAATGAGCTCAAATTGCCCCCCTTACTTATATGTAATTGTGTAAATAGGATATGTGGATATGTGCGTCGATTTGTCATATAAACCCAATTAATGATTACCTTTAATGCACTTAATTAAACTTTTTTATACATTGCCCGCTGCCCGACCCTTCAAACAAGTCCTTGCCTATATGGCTCCACTTTGCATTCTAGCGGTGTCTTTATATAGCAACAAAACTATACATATATGTATGTGATGATTAATAGTGGCCATGTTGAACTCGACAAATTGTTGGGCAGTTGAGCTAGCCAAAGTACAAAAATATAATAACCAAAGAGTTCATCAAATAATTCCAATCAACCAACAAAAGTTCTAGAATATGATGTTATGCAATGTAAACAAAGCACCTAAAAACCCTAATCAAAAGAAGCTAGTTGGGAGATTTAAGTGTTTGTGATGGTGAAATACCTAAAACTAATAATACCTAAGGTTAGTAGTATAAAGGATGTAGGGGTGACAATTTTGGCCCATTAAAGCAAATGAGTCGAATGGGTCAACGATCTAAAGACAAAATTTTAACATGTAAGTGAAATTTTTATCATAAAACAGTTTGTCGATACATCATTTTCTAGAATTTCAGTTTAAAAAAATTACGTTCTAACTTAGTATTTTACTACAGATCATTTTGATTACCCCGTCCGTTTAGCCCACTGGGTTGAAATTGTCACGCCTAAAAGGATGTAATCAAGTCAATGCACTTAAAAACATGTTTGGGTATTTTTTATTTATATACCATACTTGAAATTTAAAAGTGATATATATGACTATATGAGATTCACCCTTCAAGTTTTTCCATCACGATATAAATTATCATGTCCGTGAGGGAGAAGAATGTTTGTTGATGGCTATAGAGTAAATTTGATATCATTCAAACCGATGTACCAATCATGGCTATTATATTGGTGTGAGTATCTACGATAACGATAATTCTTAAGACAAAACGTAAGAAGTGTACCCTTTTGAAAACGTGGGACCCTTTAGAAGAAAGACACTGATAAATATTTTTAAGTCATTACTTTAAACTAACGCAAAAGCTAAAGTAGATGTTAAAATTTGAACGTCGCACGCAACATTTTCTTAAAGAAAAATAAAGGGTTCAATGGATTCATAACAACTTACGAGTGTATGTGATCACCAAAATAACCACTTTTAAAAATGTCTTTATAACAAAGCAGCTTTCAAAATAATATCTCACCAAATGTCGCAATTTCGCATCATAAAATACTCAATTATAGTTTAGTTTTGTGTTTTTGTTCCAACAGATTACCCAATTATCATAACCTTCGTAAACAAACAAAAGGTCTTATGAAATTGTTTCATTCATGATACCCAAACCTAATAAAGTGTAATTTCATAGAAGTTAAATATAAAAAAATAAACGTATTTGTTGCTCAAATGCATGTTTCGAGTTTGGAGTTTGTGGATTGGGCTTAAAGATGATCAAGTTTATTAATTGGAATTTGGAAACAACATACATAGGTAATCATGTGGTTTGTATTTTGTGGGCTTTGTCTTTGGACCAATAACAGTGGGTGTCAAAGAATGGATCAAATACTGGGCTTTGAAGGATTAAAGTATGGAGTTTCCCTGTGGGCTGTGGAATAAAGGTGTGCAGAACCCGAGATTAAACTCAAAAATTGTAATGGAACCGGATCAAACTGAACCTGAACCCAGGGTCGGCCCTGAGCAAGGTCAACACGGGCAGCCGCCCAGGGCCCATTAATCATAGAGGCCTATTCTCAAAAAATTATTATATATACTTAAGTCTATTAACGACTAAACAAGATTATCGACCTGCCAAAGTTTTTAGTTTATGTTGTATAATTATAAGTTTTTAGTTTTTAATTTACTATTTTTACTTAAATTTTGCTTATATTAAATATACATATATATTTATAGGGCACTTTTTAAGTTTTTGCCCGGGACCCCAAATATGATTGGACGGGCACTGCCTGAACCCATGAACTGGTATCATCCAATCTAGATTTTCGTTCTGGCTTTATAATTTTTATTTGTAAAACGAGAAAAACCGACATCAAACAGGTAGTTCAGTTCTCGTCTCTATTTTTGGTTCTTGGTTCGGTCCGATCAGATTTGAACCATTTGCACACCCCTAGATATTGACTCCTTTGTATTGTTTTTGACATATATAGACGATAGATGTTTTCTCGTTTGATCAGAGATATGAAGGTTACAGATTTGTTCTAACTCCCATAGGTTTTGGTTTTATTTTTTTTCGATTCCACGTGTTAAACTTTCGTCTTGAAAGATTAGAAAAGGGTTCGTATTGGGTAATAATTTTCCTCTGTAAAAACATGAAAACATTTTTCACTTTTATAGGAAAACTCATAAGCCCATTATCAATAAAAGGAAAGAAAAGTAGGCCCATAGTAAGGCCCAAAGGTTTCATCTCATTTACACTGGTAAAAACAAAACTTGCGACTGACTATATTTATGAATTATGTAAACGTTATGAAAGTATATTCTTGAATTTTGTTGAATTTTTTTTAAAAATTAAAATTAAATAAAAAGTCGTATATTGTTTGTTTACTTCTTAATGGAATCATTAATAACTCATTCAAAGGTAAAATGATCTCTTAATGATTCCATTAAGAGGTAAACAAACAAATAATGAAAAAACATTTTTAAATAGTAACAAAACAACTTCAATTACATTTTGGTCTTTAGAGAAAAATATATTTTGATTGATTCAATTACATAGATAATTAATGAACAAATCATAACATGCAACAAAAGAGTTGATATGATCTAAAAAAACCTAATATTGGAAAGACATTGTGGTCTTGACTAGATTTAACAAATTCATCTGTCGCGACATGTATTCATTAACCAAAATTATCCATCCATTTCCGCTCGTACGTCTTTTAAATAATCGGGAAACCTTCATATTTAGAAGAAATGTTCACTTATTGTGTTGATTAAAGAATCAAACGTTTGTTTCGTCCCTACGATCTTCCTTGAAAACCTTTGTATTATCTAGATCTTTATCAACGGATGTCTCTTTAACTGATGTTTCTATTTCATTGTTTTTTGAACTTGATAAGCTCGAATCCTTACTTTTCCCCCATATGATTAGATACAAACCGATAACAATGATGAATGCTCCCACAACCCTGAAGAACATTGAAAAATTAATAATTCAAATGATGAAAACTGATTAAAGTGAATTATCATAGATGAAAAATTAAATAATGGTTAAATGTATTTATACCTTCCTAATACCAACCGCTCAGCAAGAGCAAATGAGCTCACAATCGCTACAATCACCATCCCTAAAGGGTTGAACGCCGTCACAAAAAAGGGTCCTTTTTCCTTCATCACTAGACCCGAAATATAGTAGCTAGCCCCCGATCGTATTATTCCCTATGCATCATAAAGAAGAACATCAATAAAATTCAAAAGAATCTAGAAACAAAATAAAACAAACTATAAAGTTTCTTACACTATAAAGAGTAGCCACAATTTCGGTCTCCTTATGCATAGACCAAATACTTGATTTACCCTTCTCGATCGCTATAGTTATGATAGCTCCTTGCAAAGCACCCATCAAACATATAAGCGTTGTGAGCGATAATTGAGCCGGGTATTCCTTCAGAGTCATGGCCTGTAAATAAAATATACGATATTTTTAAGTATAAGGTCTTTTTACCAGTGATATGATGTCAGAGTAATATAAAACTGATAGAAATATATATAAAGAACAGTAAATGAAATAAAAAAACAATGATTTACCTGAAGGACATAAAAGCTAGCCCAACAAAAACAACCGGTCGTAATCATGATGGCACCCTTAATGTGTTGGTCTTGTGAGACCGTGGCAGAGGAAGCTAGAGCATGGTGCACCCCGGTGGCCTCCTTGGTCCATGGCAATGGTATCGGTGGTCCATTAACAAGGGTCATAACCATGGCTCCGCCAACCGTCACCAGGGTCCCTAAGATCTTTCCTTGACTATGTAGTTTTTTGACATTGACCTTCTCAAGCCTAAAAAACATTGCGACGATTAATTAAATATATAACAACCAACGTATAACGTGGTTGTTGTACGTTATGCAAGTGAATTAGTACCTAAAGATCCATGCCATGATAAACGTCAACGCGGGGAGGACGTTGCACATTGCGATGGCAAACGTCGCCGTCGTATACTTCATTCCGGTGTAATATAGTATTTGGTCCAAAACAGGCCTGGAGTTAAATGAATTATTTTAGAAAATAACACATTATAATTTATAAAATTATTTTAGAAAAAAACACATTATAATTTTTTGAGTTAAATGTGTTATTGTAGTAGGATGGTTCTCCGTACATACTCTATTAGTGCCAGCAACAATATTTTCCAGAATACAGAGATTGTCATTTGAGTACGTATTTTCCTGAAATATATAAAAAAAGCTATATTAATTGATACAAATAACAAACACTTAATCTGATCTTATTCTAAATATAATATATTTGCATTTATTTTATAAAGTTTATTCAACAAAACGGGAATAATCTTATTAAGAAATTGTTATTTTTCAGTAACCAACTTATTTTAGTCTATTATTGTTGGTTTTAATTTGTTTTTGTCTGCAATTGTCTATTATTTGTTTAAATTTTATAATTTATCATTTAAGTAATTTAGTTTTTTTTTATGAAACACGACGATGATAAAACCAAAGTTGGTATTAAAAAAATAAACACATTAAGTAAAATTTAAATGACGTAAAAATAATAATTTCATTAACTGTTGAATAAATAAAAAGTATTGTGTGACAAAAACAATTAATGAGGATTAAAATTGATGATAATGATATATTTCAAAGTTGATAAATGAAAACATGTTTTTTGAGTTGGTCCCTACCACTGATTACACCCATAATATATGTTTTGAAACCATTCAAGCAAATGATCACTAATTTTATAGAGGTAATTCTATATGCACACCCCTCAATTGCTAATTAATCACACACATTCTTTCTTAATGTGAAAGGAGATTAACTTTTAATCATTGAGTCTCACGTCATTAACAAAAATCATGTGAGTAAAGAGGTGTGTGATTAATAAAAATAAAGAAGGAGAAGGGGTGTACATATATAACAATGCTCTTTTATAGTTTTTGTTGATCATTTTTAACCTCTTGAAGAATGCGTTAAAAAAATGGTATTACAAAGTTACCTTTCGAAAAAGAGAGCAAAAGGACCAAAAGCGATGGCCGCAGCAACATTTCGATAAACAGAAAATGTGTAAGGATTTAACCCTTCGTTTAAAGCAGACTTGACTAAAACGTTGTTAATAGCATATCCCAGTTGTAGGAAAAGAACCCCGAGATACGGCTTCCCTCGCTTACAAAAGAGCCAAAACCAACCATTTGACATCTCCATTGTCGTCTTCCTTTGATTCGGGTTCGATCTTTCTCTCGAAATCTCTCAAACTATTTGAGAGTTTTTGGAGAGATTAATGATGAAACGATGAAGGGTGTTATGTGGGGGTTTATTGTTTATATATATGCATTATGTAACATGAAAATAAGGTTGTGGAACAAGGACAAAATCGACATTTTGATTCATATGATGTTTGAAGCCAAAAATGTTTTGTAAAGTTTAGGTACGTGAATGTTTTGCATGTGTAATCCACTAACTACCTCTCATCTTTTCTTTTACTTTGGTGTTACGAAATAAAATACATATATATAAATCATATTTTCCATTTTTTTTTTTTTTTAAAAAAAACATGATTACATATATAAGATATGTCTTTCCATATTATTTATGAATTGTGTCGTACGTTTCATGTGTTATAATGGGTATATGAATGGATAACTAGTCATGATCATACGTCCTTGAACCTTTTTTTCCGTAAAAAACTAGCTTCTGTATGTTTACTGTTGCTTGTTGTATACGTATATAAATTAAAGTGTATGGTGTTTATAACGTAAGATGATATTTATTTTTAAACATAAGTAAAGGTTCCAAAAATGCAATTGATGTCGTATTTTAAGCAACTTTAACTTACCTTTTATGATATTTTAAAATTTTTTAAGTATAATGAGTTTTGTCACGTTAATTAATTTACCATAAAAGTTTTTGTCACACTAATTTACCTTTTAGGATAAGCTTGGAATCTTGGATCAATCAAATGCATTATGTTAGACATGTTTTTTCGAAAAAAGGTAATTCAACCGTAATGTCTAGCTTGGTTTTAAGAATTCACCGGAAAATAATTTAACGACAAACTGTTATGTTTCAGACAAATGAGAGTAAAACACCGAGTTTCATTGAGTCCCTCTAATTTCTTGGAGAGAGCACAACGATCACAAAGACTTTTTGCTTTGAAGGTTAACCAAATGTTAACTTTCAGAGAAATTAAACATATAGTTATTACAAGAAAAATAATCTTTTAAAGGTCAAAACTGTAACAAAAGCGATAAAACAAACTTTAAATCTTGGATGATCTTTTGTGATCGTGTTTATACACTTTCCTGTAACAATTAGTTGCCCTAATGGGTAACCAAATAATGTTAAGGGATAATCACAATAAAATGCATTGCTTATGACTGATAATTTCTTTTGTATATATATGATAATTTTGTTTGTGTGTGTGTGTGTGTCTATATATATATATATATATATATATATATATATATATATATATATATATATATATATATATATATATATATATATATATATATATATATATATATATATATATATATATATATATATATAGGGGTGGGTTCAATGGAAAACCATTATGCACCTGAAAACTATGGAAACCTACACATACCGTCCGATTTGGTGCATTTCATGAAAAACGCGGTGGCATGATCGTAAATAAGGTGATGCATCACGCTGGATTTCGATGCATCACGCGGGGAATTTGATGCATCACGCGTAATTTTGATGCATCACGCGGGGAATTTGATGCATTTGTGGTGGTGCAGTGCGGTTTTCACAAGTTTTCAGGTGCATGGTGGTTTTCCATTGAACCTCCCTATATATATATATATATATATATATATATATATATATATATATATATATATATATATATATATATATATATATATATATATATATATATATATATATATATATATATAGAATATGGTTCGTGTGAGTACCTAAAAAATGCAGAGTACCGTGAGTACCTGTGAACACACGAGTTTCAGATGTGAACTTGCTCTGAAAAAAAGTTTTTATTTTGAATTTTTTTTCATATTCATTTAGATACAAATAATATAAGACTATACGTAAAAAATTATATACATTTACACTTTCTATCATCTTAAAAATCATGTGAACGTGAAAAAATTCATGTGAACATTCTTAGTTGTGAACACACGTTCACAACAGCACACTTCATGTGAACACACACGTTTCACATAGTTCTAGTGTGTGTTTAGGTGTGATTTTTTGCAAGTAGTCTTGTATTATTAATTTAAACATGATTATGAAAAAAAATTTCAAAAAAAATGATTTTAAGCGAGGTACCTCCGGTACTCCGCAAAACTAGTATATATATATATATATATATATATATATATATATATATATATATATATATATATATATATATATATATATATATATATATATATATATATATATATATATATATATATATATGCTTTTATTAACCCACGAAATTAAATGGATAAGATTGGTTAACTTCTCTTTCAACCAACTAAAGCGGTTGAAACTGTCGCTATCTTAACAATGGTGATATCTTAACAGCACTAAGCAATCTGTTACGAGATATTACGACAACAATGGTGACGATATGTCATCTTGGTATAGGTTTAGCGACGACTTTACAACTTCGACAACTTCTGTCATCTTGGTATAGGTTTAGCGACGACTTTACAACTTCGACAACTTCTGTCATCTCAAAAAAAAACTTTTTCTTGTAGTCACGATCAAGAAAGACATTAACAGTTGTTATGGTTTACAACACGTCTATAAAGTTCTCAATATCAGTTGTAGATATAATAATCTAAACTAAAATAACAATTCTGGCAAATTGAGTTACAATACGAAAATAAAAGACTGAATTTGAATTACAACAAAGTTAAAATAACAAATTAATATTAATATTACAATACTAAAAGGAAAGGTTGAGGCTCGTGCCGCTAACTTAATTAACAGTACAGCATTGTCCAAATTTGTCCAAGCAGTTTTG
This sequence comes from Centrapalus pauciflorus, assembly GCA_020465985.1. Taxonomy (NCBI): domain Eukaryota; kingdom Viridiplantae; phylum Streptophyta; class Magnoliopsida; order Asterales; family Asteraceae; genus Centrapalus; species Centrapalus pauciflorus. The sequence continues at coordinate 393,196 of JAANYP010002633.1, forward strand.
GCAAACATTGCTCACAAGCAGGGGGTGGACTGAGTGCTAACGGATAGGGGTCTAATGACTCCGATAAAAATTTTTTTCGAAATTCATCCTTTGGTCAAAATGATCATTTTACCCTTAATTGTTTAATTAATGTTGTTATTAGTATTAGGGTTAATTACTAAAATAGCCACATATTACACCCCTTTATCACTTTTTAGTCATTAAATTTTCATTTTAACAAAATAGTCACACTTTACGTTACCACATTTACATGATAGCCACCATTTACGTGATATGCACTTTTTATTCATATTTTAATACATTACGTTACAAAAGGTTTTTGGTAACGTAAATGCTTATACTTTACGTGACCACTTTTGAAAATATGCTCCTTCCCCATAAAAACGTAGTGATTAAAGTGGTCACGTAAAGTATAAGCATTTACGTTACCAAACACCTTTTGTAACGTAATGCATTAAAATATGAATAAAAAGTACATATCACGTAAATTGTGGCCATCACGTAAATGTGGTAACGTAAAGTGTGGCTATTTTGGTAAAATGAAATTTTAATGGCTAAAAAGTGATAAAGGGGTGTGATATGTGGCTGGCTATTTTAGTAATTATCCCTTATTATTATTTCTAGACTAAATTACACAAATAGTCCTTGTGGTTAATATAAAATTATGGTTTTAGTCCCTGTAATAATTTTATACACCACAAGTCCCTAGAATCAAAAAAGTTGATTGGTTAAGGTGTGAAATGACCCTTAAGGCTAGCTAAGGATATGAATATGTTAAATGTTAGAAATTTAAATTGATTTACAAATAGCTAGAAATGATATATTCATTCAAGTATCCAACCATAGATTTTGATGAAATTAAAATATACTCTTATTCATTCTTTTTGTAATTCAAAGTTCAAAATATACTGTAAACAAATTATAATCCTTCAAAATTCAATTCGTGAGTCAAAGCTGTTTACATCAATAATGCTTAACATCCTTTCAAACTTTTAACAATGAAATTATCATACATAATGAAAATATGAATCCACATGCACTTGTAATTCTAAACTAGAAGCCTTATGGAGCTTTGGACAAATTCTCGATCCAATGTAAAAATCTATGCAAATTGTTTTGCACTTTATGTATAACATTTTAAATATTTTTTTATTTTTTTAAAAATATGAGGAATTATAAAGTGTTTCTCACACCATATTTCTACGTACAAATCGATATATATTTTTACTTTCTATGAAATTGGTGCTTGATTTAAGTTTTAAGACATAAATTTATGGTTTTTTTTTTTTCAAAAATCCATCTTTGCGTTTTTCTTTTATTCTAGCTCGAATAGGTAAATATAATAGTAATAAATTTCTTTTCTTTCCTTTTTTCTCTACTTTTTCTTATTTAATGTTTTTCCTGTTTTCCTTTCTTTTTTTGTTCTGAAAACAATAAAACCCAATAAATATTTGTTATTTCTTAAAGAAAATAATTTCTTAACAGTTATACTTTTTCTTGTTTGTTATTTCATAAAGGAAAAAAAGAAATCGTATTCGTTAATTTTTCTTGTTTTCATAAATTTGCTTTTCTAACAAAAAGGTTTTCTTGTTTTAAGGGGTTTTTAATAGGGGTGAGCTCGGTACTGTACCGAACCGAACCGGTACCGATCCCGAAAATACTGAAACCGAATTATTAGTTTTCGAAGAACCGAATACCGAACCGTATAATTTTATATGGTGTCGGTTCGGTTCCGAATACCAAATTTTAGCTAATTTAAGAACCGAATACCGAATCGAAAGTACCGAATACCGAATTTTAGCTAATTTAAAAACCGAATACCTAATTCGGTACCGGTCGATACCGCTACCCGTTCGGGTTCGAGAAATGGTACCCGTCGCTCACCCCTAGTTTTTAATAGGATGAGCTTATATTTTAAGTCAAATAACAACAACCTAGTAATTCTTATATTTAAAGTAGCAACGAAAGTATGTAAATTAATTTAATTTACAAAAATATAATAACTTTAATATATAATACTTGATATGAAGCTATACATATTTATTAACGACAATGCTATGCTAGATCTGTTTCAATACATATATTCCATTTCACTTTTCAAGAAAACTTGTTTATTTAACGATAATTCTTTAAAACTAAAATACTACTTTTTATACTTTTTTTTACTAGTCTATCAAATGACCCTATATTTATATTATAATTTTACTTTCTATTATCTATCTCATTTTTTCTTAAAACTAAAAAGTTTATCATCTAAAGTCTAAACAACTAAACAAGTTTTCACTTTTTTTTATGAAAAACCTTTGTTTTTTCTTGAAAACTATCAATTGAAAACTGAAATGAGAAATGACTAGTTTTCATTAACTAAGCACAAATATGTCTACTTTTATGATTTCAAATTTTGCTTTTAAACTTCATTTCTTTCTTGTTGATAGGTGTTAAGATAGTACTGTGCTCGATCCACACGTGTAAACTGTTTTAGAAATCATGTGTCGCACTCATGTTTTAAATATTAAATTACTATCTTATTCTTATGTTAACTATTAATATAATTAGTTATTTAGTATCTTATTTCTAACAAAGTAATTAAAGAGACGTAACATTACTTCCCATGCTGCATCCCGTTGGATTAATTTGTAATATTTATATTCAATTAATCCTAGCTACCTAATTTTCTATAACAAAGTATCAATTAAAAGAATCACATTTCAAACGATTATAAATTATTATTGACATTTGTATTGAATTTCTAGACTTTTGAAATACAAAAGATGACGAATCTAAATTTAAATCCAAGTATGTCACACAATTAATTTGTATAAACATAACAATTAATATCATTGGTCCAATTTTCAATGCTTTATAAAAATTTAAAAAAAAATGTCATGAATTGAAGTTGTATCAATTTAGCTTGCCTGTTTCTTTTCGTAGATTCAGGTTGTGTATTTTTTATTGATTTGATAGTTTAGTAACCTCAAGAATCAACTCTGTCTGTTATCATGTTGGCATCTATTATGTCTAGGGGTGAGCGACGGGTATCATTTTTCGAACCCGAACCAGTACCGAGCCGGTACCGGTACCGACCGATACCGAGATAATATATTCGGTTCGGTATTCGGTTTTTAAATTATCTAAAATTCGGTATTCTCGGTTCGGTATTCGGTTTTTAAAGTAGCTAAAATTCGGTATTCGGTACCGAACCGGCACCATATAAAATTATACGGTTCGGTATTCGGTTCTTTCAAAACTAATAATTCGGTTTTGGTATTTTCGGGATCGGTACCGGTTCGGTACGGTCCGGTACCAAGCTCACCCCTAATTATGTCAATGTTTTTATTTTAGTTGAGTATTTCAAAAGTGTTACAATTTAAACTTTATATTTTCAAAAGTGTTTCGAATTGATAGTTGAACAACCTGTAATTGGTATTATTTTGCAATGATGTTCCATTCTATTCATTGACGCCTTTCTTCGGATCATTATTATCTTAATACAAACTGATACAAATTATCAAGGTGTTCAACTATCAAATTGAAACATTATTAAAAGCACACAACTCAAATCAAAATAATTTTAAAAGTACACGACCTAAATTAAAAACAATAACAAAGTACACGTCAGCATGGTAACCGATAGTACCGGTTTTCCAGGTTACCAAAGTATCATATTGACACACTTTGAAAGTAGACAACCTAAATGTGCATAAAAATAAGTACACAATCTAAATTGAAACACTGTTGAAAGTATTTAATTATTTCATGTCATTTATCCTACATATACACAAACCCATTTTAACATTTCATCTTACTTTATATCGATTGTGAAACTAAAAACCGCTGTTTATTTCTATTTATCATGATATTTGTTTTTATCATTTATTTTTTAGGATATTATACTTGTTTATATTTTTAGTCATTATTTCACACTTAATTGTTTTTTAAAAATATCAAAAATCTAAACGCTAAAGAATGATGCATAAAAATGTGTGCTTATATATTATTAAGGTGTTGGTTTAAAAACTTATTTACATTAATACATTTTACTTTCTCTAAAGTTTTTATAAGATTTAATAAGCATAAGCCATTTTCATCTCACATAAAATTAAAATCTAGGATCTAATAAATTTATGGATAAATACTTTAGAACTTTTATTTCGAGTTGTTATTTCAGATAAATATGAGAATAAATTTGATATAATTATTTAAAAGTTTTATATAACAAAAATTGACGATTAAGTTTCAGTCCGAGTTGTTATTTCGAACAAGTGATAAAAAAGACAATTTAGATCGTTAAGTAATCCAAATAAAATACTCTTCAAGTGTTTTCATTTTGTTTAAAATGAAAACAAACAAAAGGAAATATGTTACAACTAAAAAGTAAAATAAAATTAATAATCATATTTGGTTTTACAATTTATTAAACGAGGTGTCCAATTCGTGCGTTGCGACAGGTTTAAAACACTTAGGGGCGTTTGGTTCACATAAAAAAATAATTTAGATCGTTAAGTAATCCAAATAAAAAGAAATTATAAACATTCAGATCGTGTATTTTTAAAGTGTTTTGATTTGGTATTTTGTTAACTTGAAAAATCAGTTTTATCTGCTATCATGTTGATATTTACTTTGTCAATGTTTTTTATTTTAGTTGAGCACTTCAAAAGTGTTACAATTTAAGTTGTATTTTTTTAAAAGTGTTTTGACTTGATGGTTGAACAACTTGTAACCGGTATTATTTTGCATAAATGTTTCATTCTATTCATCAACGCCTTTCTTCGGATCACTATTATCTTAATGCAAATTGATACAGATTATCAAAGTGTTCAACTACCAAATTGAAACATTACTAAAAACACATAGCCCAAATCATAATGATTTTAAAAGTACACGGCCTAAATTAAAACAATAACAAAGTAAATGTCACTATGTCAGCATGGTAACCAGGTAGTACTGGTTTATCAGGTTACCAAACTATCATATCGACATACTTTGAAAAGACACAACCTAAATGTGCTTAAAAATAAGTACACAACCTAAATCGAAACAACATTAAAAGTATGCAAATATTTCATGTCATTTATCCTACATATACACAAACCCATTTTAATATATTATCTTACTTTATTTCGATTATGAAACTAAAAAACGTTGTTTATTTCTATTTATCATGATGTTTTAGATTATAGTATTATACTTTACTTCATTTTATCATTTTCAAGATATTATACTTATTTATTTGTTTTAGTCATCATTTCACACTTAATTATTTTTAATAAAAATAAAAAAGATAAACGCTAAAAAATGATGCATAAAAATGTGTACTTATATATCATGAGGTGGGTTCAATGGAGAACCTTCATGCATCAAAGAACCTTGAAGAACCTCCATACACCACCACAAATGCATCACAATTCCCTCGTAATGCATCATTATTTCCACGTGACGCATCAAATTCCCGCGTGATGCATCAATTTTTACATTATTATCACGTGATGCATCAAATTCACGCGTGATGCCTCGATTTCTACGTGATGCATTTCAGTTTTTCTAGCGATGCATTGTGGTTCTGTAAGGTTCTTCGATGCATAAGGTTCTCCATTGAACCCACCCCTATATATCATTAAGGTGTTGATTTAAAAACTTATTTACATTAATACAATTTACTTTCTCTAAAGTTTTTATAAGATTTAATAAAAATAATGCATTTTCATCTCAAATAAAATTAAAAACTACGATCTAATAAATTTATGGATAAATACTTTAGAACTTTTATTTCGAGTTGTTATTTCAGATTAATATGAAAAAAAATTGATATAATTATTTAAAAGTTTTATAAAGGGTTAAGTGTCTTTTTGACTATCAAACTTTTAGATTATTTTTGATTTAGTCATTAAATTATTTTTTGTCTCGAGTTAGCCACTAAACTATTTTTTTTATACATGTTTAGCCACTAAAATTTCTTTTTACTGATTTAACCACAGAATATTGTCCTGATTTGGTCACTAAACTATCATAAAAAGTTTATTGGTTAAATCATGACAAAAAATAGTTTAGTGGCTAACTGAGACAAATCTGAAAGTTGAATGGTTAAAATGGTACTTAACTCTTTTATAAAACATAAATTGATGTTTTAGGTTCACTTGTTCGAGTTGTTATTTCGAACAAGAGTGAAAAAAAGACAATTTAAATTGTTTAGTAATCCAAATAAAATACTCTTTAAGTGATTTTATATTGTTTAAAATGAAAACAAACAAAAAATAATATGTTACAAAGAAAAACTAAAATAAAGTTAATAATTATATTTGGTTTTACAAATTATCAAACGAGCTATCCAACCTGTGCGTTGTGGCATGTTTTAAACACTAAGGAAGTTTTTGGTTCACAAATTTTGAAGAAATTTGATGGAAAAAGGAGGAATATTTCATTCTCATTGCATGTTTGTCTGTCAAATTCCATAGAATAACAATTCCCTTTTAAATTTACCATATCTATTCACTACTCTATCCCACTTCACCTCACGTCACCCTACCTTACTCACCCCACCCACCCACCCACATCCATACCCTAACCACCTTATTCTACCATCAATGTACCCACCCAATAAATTTATCATATCTATTTTCATCCTAATATTACACTCACATTATCCTACCCTTCTCTACTCACCTTACCCTAAACACTAATCAACTCACTCGTCAAACTTATCATATTCATTTGCACCCTTATATACCCACCTTACTAGACATCATCCCTACCCCAACCTCACTCCCAACTGTACCATACTACTGATTAACTCACTTATTAAACTTATCACATATCTTTCTAGTTCCTATCCTTATATTACACACATTCACCCTACTTAATATCATCCAATCATATCATGCTACAACCCTACCTAATCCAAACCCACTTATATCACCCTTACATGACATTTAGCACAGCTTAATTATTTTGTTATGTATTAAATATTAATATTTAATGTTATCACTTTAGACGTTTATTTTATTAAATTATGAAGAAAAAAAATATTTTATGAAGAAAAAAAATAAAAAATGAATGTACATTTAAAATATTTTTATCATTCAAAAAAAATTGAAAAGTAACTAATAATGTCATAATTGTACTCTAATTTTTTTGACAAACTTATAAACCAAACTGAAACAAACAAGAAATTGAATATGAATTTCAATCATTTCCTTCTAACCAAACAAGCTACATTATTTGGATTCAGATGGATTGCATTCATATCAGAATTTTATTTATTTGACAGATTACATTCTTGGAGTAAACATTCTGCGAACCAAACGCCGCCTAAGGGTACATTTGGTACGATTGAATGATATGCAATGGAATTTATAAATTCTTTTAATCGATGTTAGTTTTGATAAATAGAATTTGACATAGAAAACTGAGGGAAGCCTCTTAAATTTCGATTACATTTCCTTGGTTTTGATTCTCTGCATGTTAAGAAGGAAAAGAGAGAAATGAAATTCATACTGAACTCAATTCTTTAATTATTGTCATTAAAAATCAATGTTGTTACTACATAACAAAATACATGTAAATCTTATAAATTTTTATTTCATTTTACCGTATCAAATGTCTCCTTTAATATGTTTTGGCTCATGTAATGAAGATTAAAAATTTTAAAAATTTCTTTTAGTGTTTTTGGAAGTTCGGATTATTAAGAGAAAGAAATTAAAAGTTACTATATCTGACTACTCAAAATCCATGGTCAAAAAAATTCATTAATTCTGATTATTAATAAAGTAACTTTTGTTTGTTCCCTTGCTTTCAAATGTTTTTGTGGATGGACACACACATATTTTGATAATGAAATATATGAGAAGAAAGTTTAGCCACAAAATTTAAATGACACATCTTTTTTAATTATAATAGTGCAATACTATTTAATCATATATTGTGTGATTAAAATTCTCAAACTCGTCACATATTTCTCAATATACAATCGTAATTACATATTTATAAATTATTGATTCAATTAAATTCAAGAGTTGTAATAATTGGAATATGCTATTGGCATGATCCATTTGTAGTGGAAAACGGAGGATTAGGAACATAGATCAATTTTTATAAAAGGTTCCTTGTAATAAATTTAGTGGCCATAAACAAAAGATTAGCTAGTGGACTGCTGATGTGGACGATTTATATTACTTTGCTTGGGTTTTCAAGTTTCAATAAATATTTAAATTTGGAAAACTCCCAGTTTATAATAATAATATGTCTCAAACTTTGGATAAATAACTTACGCTTTGTAATAAGTATATATCACATATCCATTTTACTTAAATATATTAAATATTGCGAATACAAATTGTAGAATTTAGTTCACATGAATACGATATCTTATGCAGAATACCAAAGGTATGATTCCAAACGAATTTTTTTTTTTTTTTTTTTTAAAGTTTGGCAAATAAATATAGAAAATAACATTATAAGTTAATCTAAATTTGTATTATAAGTTTTTATTAAGTAAAATTAAAAAAAATCAGTTTTTATCACTTATTAACATAGTTTTTGTTTATTCACATGATTCTTTTTATAATTTTACTTGATAGAAACTCATGATATCAATTTATATTAACTTATAATGTTAATTTACATTTTTTATGTAAACTTTTATTAAAAAAATTCATTTTGAATGATACAACTGATACCTCACTAAAAAAATTGTACTTCCAGAAACCCAAACCTATAAATGTAATACTAATTAATTTTGTGGTTCACATTTGTAAGTTTTAAATACAATTAAAACTAAGAATCTACATACATTTTATTTCTTTTGTTATGTCTTTGATTATAATGGTTACACCATCACACATCCATCTTTGCTTCTATATCATTTTTTGGTCTATGATAAAAACTTAAAATATGTTCTCTAAATGTTTTCTTTTTTGACTTTTAAATAAATGTTTTTTTAGGTAACATTATGTAAAACGTAAGAAGTAAATATTACAATGAAAAAACTAGTACTAAGAAAATAACAACTAACAAAACAATTAAACAAGTAAACCATTAGAAACGTTAAAGAGCTAAAATGCATTTTACTTGAAGTCTTTAACTCTTGATTTTTTATTCTTGAATCTATGATGACTCGTAAAGATGCTTCTTGTGATAACAAAAAGGGATATAACATTGAATCAAAATAAAAATAAACTAAATAATTAAACAAAAGATTAGAATAAATTAAGTAAAACAATGTTTTTTAGTTTGCAGAATGTTTACTCCAGAAATAAAATTTGTCGATGGAATTCTGGATTGAATTAAATCTGTCTGAATCAAAATATTGTAGTTTGTTTGGTTGAGAAAAAAAGAATGGAATTCAGATTCAATTCATTTACTGTTTCCTGTTTGGTTTATAAATACGCCAAAAAAATTGAAATATGATTATGATTTAAAAAAATTTCATATTATAAATCTTTTTCTTTGTAAAACAAAATTTTTTCTTTATAAATTCATAAAAGAAATATATTAAAATGATAGCATTAAATATTAATGTTTACTACGTAAGCAAAATAGGTATCGATATGGTCGAGTTAAGGTGGACTAGGTTTCAATCATGTAAGGGTGGTATGGGTGGGGTAGGATTAGGTAGTGTGGGTTAACTGACCCGAAACTGATTTAACTGAAACCGAATATTGAAGACTGCAAGAACCAATAATCGAAACGGTTCGATTATGATACGTGTATTTTGGCTACTAAACCGAATTGAACCGAAAAATGGAAAGGAAATATACTTCTATATATTATAACAATAAATAAACAAAAAAAACTTGAAAATTGAATAACAGAATTGTCGATCATGATGTTTTTATATGAGTTATGTGGTTTCACCATCCCAAAATATAGTTGTAAAAAAATGATCTTCTCGGTTTTTACATTATGGGCTTTTAAATCATTTTCTTGATTTGCACAGGCTTTTCAAATTATCGGTTCTATGTCTGATAAAACCGATACCCGTAAAACCGTTAACCAAATAATCGATAACTGAAGAAAAATATTATAATAACTCATAACCGAACCGAATACTATAAATCGGTTCCAATCGGTTTCAGTTCCATGTTTGGTTCAGTTTTTCGGCTATTCCACACATCCCTAGTAAGATTGGGTGAGGTGGATAAGATATAGGTAGGGTAGGGTTGGTTTAGGTTAGGTCGATATGATAGGTATGAGTGAATAGAGAATACATGTCATGGAAATAGAATGTTTATCATTGACAACCCCATGGAAAACACATTCGGTAAGTGTAATGATTGTTTTGTTTAAAAGGGAATTCTCATTCCATGAATTGACAGCCAAACATGACATGAAAATGTAATGTTCATTCTTTTTTCACTAGATTCCTTCAGATGTTGTGAATCAAACGCTCTCAAGCCGAACTACTCATGAGTTACTCAAGTTTTCTCGTTAAATCTTGAAAAAAAAAAGTTTGTTTAAGCAATCTCAAGCCGAGCTTGAGCATAAATTCAAGTTTATTTTATAAATGCCTACATTGTTTATGTTAAACCTATGTAATACATCACATTTGATAATTTTCGTAATCATATTTTCAAGGTCATTCCTATCATTTTTAGGGTCCATGTCAAAAACTTATAAACGGCCTTCTAAAAATGTATGTATATATAACAGTTAAATATTAAAGTAAACAACCATGTATGTATGTAAATATCACAATCAAACAACTAGCAAAACAAGTAAATTAATACTATTAACCTAGGTATTAAAGGGGGAAAAAATTGGGTTCCTCAGCGGCTCAGCTATTGGGCATTGGGACAATACCCCAGCTTGCACACCTCAATGGGCCGGCCCTGCATATTTTATAACGGAGTTTTCTTAACCTTAAATAATAAGACTGGCTTTGCTATATAATTAACACATATATCATAAGAAATACTCTTAATTTGCTTTAACGTATTTTCCATTTAAATATGTAATATTTTTCTCACGTTAAGCAACAAATTACGACATTGCCCACTGTATTTATCAATCACAATCGATCCTTTTTCATCAAGTCTTTGTTTGCTTTCCGATAGTTGATGGATTTACTATGTTTATATATTGAATCTTTTTAATCTAGTTATAGGTTTCTACGTATTTTTTAAATATAAAACTTAATATTTATAAAAAAATAATAATAATAATAACTTTGAAAATATCAGCTAAATTGTGTACATAGAAAGAAGCACATTGAATTGTTAATTTAGAAATGGCATCCATTTCATACATCCATAACTTAAGGTCGTCTTGTTATTGGTTAATACAAGTTTTAGGATGAGTTAGTGGTTTATAAAGCATTTCTTCCAATACATATGACACAAATTTTCTTATTAAATAATCCAATTTGTGTTGGGAGGAATTAAGACAAACAATCAACATACTTTTGTAGATTTTGCATTAATAGCAATGCATTATTAAAGTTATTGATGATAATAAAATACCGGCTTTTATTTTGTTACAGATATTAGTCACACGATCATTATTGTTTGTTAAAAGTAAAATCATATTACTGATATAGGTTATTGATAACTTTCCAAGTACGTCATTGTTATCAATAAAAATATATTAATAACTTATTTGTTGGGTACTATCATCTTGTTTTTTTTTAAAGCCAAATGGCCCCAAACGGTTAAATATTATGTCTTAAGATCAAATCATCCTAATAAGGTTTTTTATATCAAATTAATTCATATTTCACATTTGACATGATGTCTTATGTCACAAGTATCATGATTGTATGGCACATTCACACTTCTCTTGTTAAATAAGAACGGTTATGTGTTAAAAATAACATGATATAAAAAAAAGAGACAATAAAGTGATTTGTTATTGATGAAAATGTGTAAAACATTACACGAAAATTTCCTAATTTGAAGTTTTGAATCATTAAAAAAAATATCCATATCAAAATCCCTTTACGTGGCGAAAATACAAAAGTTGATTGTCAAAAAGGCAAGAAAGGCACAAAATTGGTTTATATACCGCTTGTTTGTCATTTAGATTTGCTTATATTTTACGGCTTGCTTCACCTTCTTTCTTTATCACGGGGATATAACTTTATTTGTTTGTGACATAAGACATAAAACAAACACGAAAGATATAAATCATTACTTTTAAATTTTTATAGATGTAATTTATTAATCATTAATTCATAAATATTTTACAAAAGGTTGAGATGTCGAGCAACCTAAATACCTAATCAATCGGTAATGCATAAACAATGATTAAGAATGGATTAAAATATTAAATGATCGTTTAAAACATTTATTGGGTCGTGGTTGTACTTGTACATTTGCTAATTAAATTTCATAAACAAATATGAAACGGGCTATCATGAGGCCCAAGCCCAAGTTCTGCAAGCCCGTAGAACGGTAGAAGTGCTCAGTTGTCCACATCCTTTAAAAAAGAATAAAATTTTCATTTTTCTTTTTCATTTACTCCACAAGTTCACACAAAAATGTGGTTTATAATTTTATATAAACCCAAAGGCAAACAAATCGCAGATATTTTTTATCTGCTGACGTGGATAATATCAAAGGTTGATAAAATTACATCATATTCTAATATAAATTATTTGACAAGCAGCTTCGAATTTTTATTATTACTTTTAACTCTTTTAGATTAAATTAATTGAATAATGAAAGCCAAAAGTATTCTAATAAATGGACCTTGCCTTTGGTTATACATGATTTATAGCATGTCTTAATCAATATCTTTATTCTCCCCATTAATGAGTCTTTTTATATCGTATTTTTGTCTAAACAGTCCAATAGAATGTACCAAAACCAAAACCTGGTATATACTTGATCTTATACTTAGTTCCAGTCATATCGTTTCTTGGTCAAATTCAGTTTCGATTGCTGTAAACTATTCTAAACAAGTAAAACGATACAAAAAACTAAGCTTTAATCACTGGATTTTTGTTTGTTGGTCTAGTTTTATGTCCGATTTCGTTTTGTATTATTGCACTCCCTCAATCCAACGTACCTTTTCCTAAAGAGTGGATTTGATATTGCTAAAGAGATATTTTAAATTATAAGGACCCATGTCTTCAATGATTCGATGATGATAAAAATGGTGGTCAAAGATGTAATCCCATTATAGAGTGAAACGTAATCGAATCGCTAATCAAATCTTTATATGATGTCCTTTTGAAGAAAGATTGTTGAGATGCCATTCAATCAATCATGGAATGGTTTGTTCTTTTGAGCAGATAAAGAGGCATTATTTGGTGGAAACAAAAGGGAGGGTTTGTGGGGTTAGACTAGAGACATTAAAGAAAAAGTTTTAATAACTAAGCTTTATTTGTCTTGGATTATATTGTTTTGACAGAAAGTGTGGATGAATAGTGTTAGGTTACAAATTGGCTAATCAAGTTGCCAAAAATATATCGTGTGCATAGTCTACACGACATGTTAATATGTTATAAAAGGTCAAAACAAATAAGCACTGATTACTCTTATAAGTTGTAACGGGTTCTAATACTGAGAATGAATAAGAATCTATTTTTCTCGTTCTGTAGATTAGATTATAAAGAACTCGATATGGGAAGATGTTTAGTACGAATGAGTAACTTTCAACATAATAATCCTCGTCAATGTGTAGTCAACACAAAGTTGCCTTAAGAATCAAATCTAGACCTCATTATAAGGTTAGATTTTCACGATACGTGTTATTCACCATGCCACTTTTCAATATGCATGAAAAGCAAATCAAGAGCTCATCGGCTCATTGGAATGACAACACGAATGAATAACTAAGTCAAGCCAAGGTTACTAGACCAAGCAGCGCGAGACTACATGTAGGGATGATATTACATCATGCTTCTCCAGAGTTGTTTACATGTTTTTATATTGTCTTAAATAACCAATGCAAATATGATTTGAACTCTCAATTCGTATTTTTAGAGAGGATAAACCAAGTAAATGTGATGTAGTTGTATATAACTATATATAAAAAATGAAGTAAAGTGCTAAAACTGATCTGGTAATTGTATGTCTCGAGTGGTAATGATGTGCAAAACTCAATTTGTGAGCAGTCAAAATCAAATAACCTACCAAGACCAAACGAAAATGAAATCTAAATCAACTATGTTCCGTTTAGCTTGCAGTTTTTGGTTGGTTTAATGCATAGTTTTTGAACCTATTATCGATTCTATCTGATCCGGTCGGTTTTAAAAAAATAAACCAAATCTTTTTCTTTTTCAAAATTAAATGGAACTATTTTAGGGTTGTAATTTTCAATTTTAAAACAAACTTGAATCACAGTTCATTTTAGGAAAAAATCAGTTTAGCTCCATTATTTTTTCATTATTTGGTATTAAATCGGTTCTGGACTTCTGGCCAAGTTCATTTTCTGCACAGTGCAGCCAGTGCTCTTCATGTCAAAAGTTGGGCTGCCGTCAAGGCCCACTTTTTGCCCTTTATGGCTTAATCCATTTTTACTTGGATATATGGCCCAAAAATATCATACATGTTCTTCTACACAACCACAAAGGTTCTTGGCCTTAATCGAGGCCCATTACGACAACTTGGGATCGATCACCCTTGGATCACAGTCAGTCTCACAGACGCTTCTCCATGAAGGAATTATGTGTACTAAAATACTGTATAACTTGGGAACTTGTATTCCCAGAAAATAGAAATACCATAATATATTTTATTATAACTAGAAAACTATTTTTGAAGTATTTATGGTTGTATATTTCGTTATATTCCAACATTTAAACTAAACTAAGTAATTAATCAATAAAGTCCAGGGTCGTCCGATTTCAAAGGCCCTATGCTTGTGATTGTAAAATAGACTTAAATATATTAAACAGTAAATTTGTCATTTTGAGACTCAATTTTAATAGGTAAATTGAAAGTCGTGAACGACAAGAAAAAATTGATTAGTGAGAAATTAATATGAATAATACGAATCAAATTAAATCTGACATAAATTCCATTTTAACGCGCGTATGCACAACGTGTATGCGTCAAAATGCAGAAATTTTCTATTGGTCTGAACTTAGATCTTTATTATGACCGTGAGACCCTACGAAACTGAGGGCTTGTGCGGTCGAGCCTCCTGCACACCCTAAAAGACAAATGTACAATAAAAGGTAATTTTTGCCATGGTTCATCTACATCTTGTACGTGTTCATCATCGCAATGCATCTCTAGAATTTAAACATGTTCGTCACGATCTTCAACGTGTTCATCGTCGTCATGATGCATTGTTGCTGTGCATCATCTTTGTCATTCATCATTTGAACCAGTCCATCAACCCCGCCGTTATGATGCACTGCTGCTGGAATTTCGTTCCAGTCCGTCAACGGTGATGCTATCCCTTGCCCTCTCCATACAATATACTAATCATGTACGTTATCAACTACTCATATTGCCACCACCGTTTTTTCCCCGCCGTTGGCCAATTTTTCTGTGTAAAACAATTGATTCTTCGTTTGCAATCCTCGTCTTTAATTGATTTATAAACTCATTGTCTTCTTTCTTCTCTCTATCACCATCCGTCACCACCATCAAAACCCTGGGATCGTGTGGACAGCAGAGAGGGTGGTGGTGCTGGACAACATCGATGCACATGGATGGTTGATGACACACACACACATACATATATACTTTTTGTAGTATTTTACATATTTGTCATTGTCTTCTTTAAAATTTTTACAAATAATCAAACAATTTATTTAAACTTATGTGTCAAAATAAGCATTTGAATTTCATTCAACAGCTTAAGAAATTAAACTATTATGCTTTCTAGTTGCTACCCTTCTCCTCCTACAGTCCTATGCAGAGTAAATGTGATTAAGAAGGATTAAAATAAATATAATAAATAGCTCATTTACTATTTTTGTCCTATACTTATAGAGTTCACTCTTCATTTGGGACCTAAATACAGTACAAGAGGGAAAGATCATACCTCAGTCCGAGCGAAATCCATCCATCGAAACTTTGAGGATCGTTATCACAATATAAACAAACTGTCAATGAAGGAAAACAATTCATCAAAACTTAGTTTTCATTAATTACGTTACGGCATTAGTTCTGTAATTTAAGCAATTAGGACCTATATCCATTAACAAAACCGAAGGAGACAAGAAAGCAATAACAATCTTCAAAGTAGATTCTAACAAGTGCTATATGCAATATGACATCCTAAATTATTTCAAAAATGACAGCAAAGAAAATTTTGAAAGTTCAAAGCATATGCTAAGAAGATACTTTTCTTACCCACCCCCACCTTCACTTCAAAAACCACTAAAAAGATGATATTATTTTCCCTCTTTACCGGCAATAACGCTCTTTTTCTCTGCAATATGTAACTATGTAAGGTGGGCCGGAGGCAAAGGCGGGAGGTGACTGAAGAAGCAGCAATGACGATGAAGACAGGAAAATTGCGACTGTTAGAATCAGTCATGATGGTGAATTGATGATCCACCATCAGGGCAACTAATACCTTTGGCAAAGTTTATTAATTTCCTCTCCAATATTGGTTTCTACATAATATGAGGGGATGTTTGTATGGTTTTATTTGAATAAAACTTTTATCTGTGTCTTTTGATGTATTTATTTTACTTATTTTAATATTTTCTTACAAAATTCAAAGAAAAAATTAACAAAAGAACAATAAGAAACCGAAGAGGTTGTGACCCATGATGAATTTCTATCAATATCTGAGGCTAAATTAAACCAACAGATCTTCTCCTGTATCAGCTTCTAGTATTTATTATTTAGTAATAATCTATATATAATCATAAGAGGCCAAAACATGCAAAAGAGAAGATTTTACTCATTGTGGCAGAATGCACCAGATGGCAATAGCACCATAGATTGGAAATTGCAATTTCCAGCATATAACAGCCAAGATTTAGAAACCTACCAAACAATTAAGTTTTTTTGAACGTCGAACTATCCTAAACTGCTCCTTTACCCCAAAACTTCCTTTCTCCGTCAAAATTTCAACTTACCTCCGAGGCTCCGACGGGAGTCAAACCCGTGACCTCTCACTTACATAACACTCCTCTTACCGAATGGGATAAACCTCATTGGTACCAAACAATTAAGTGTTAAGAGAAACGCTACACATCAACAAACTAGCACCACCAGTGAAAATGAAGTTGTATGCTTATATGCTATCAGCATACTTATGCACTAATAAGTAATAACTGTACCCTACAAGCGTCCTTGCACATTTGTGAAGCCCTAAAATGTAAAAACAATCAGCAGTTTCGTAGCTTCAATTGTTTGAGCTGAAGTTTCAAATTCATAATTAATAATCATAAAATTAATATTGTAAAGTATGTAAATCATTGATCACTAAGGTGTAATTATATTACATTGTGCTTGATCAATCATATCCTTGTGAAATTGAAAACCATAAAGGAGGCTTCAAACATCATCGCATCTGACCTAGGTGTTCAAAATCTAAATGAGAATATTTATACAAAAGAATAAACCAGAATCATTCCATGAAAATTGAAGAACATGAAATTTTGAATGACTAATTTCTATTTTTTTAGAAATAGAAAAAGGAAGGTTCAGTAAACGATGGTATACTCATTAGAAAGAAAATAGAAGAGAGCGACTGAAAAAGTACGAATCTATCTAAGGCACTGTTAAACAAATCTAAAATATGCATTCAGAAATCAGAATTTATTAGCTTAATAGCTCATATGGATGGTGCATAGGTATAGACGAGACCGTTTGAGTGAATAATATATACCGGAAGATATGAAACGGCGACAATTTCCATTATTCCCGGCGAAGGGCGGTTGGGGATGATCGTTGTTCCGTTTTCATTTTCCTTCTGAAAGAGGAAAGAGAAATCTAATTTATTAATTGGATGGGCTTTGTGCTTCATGTATTGGGATGCATTATAGGGCCCATTTAAAAGTTCTAACAAAAAGTCCAAAACTACTCTTGTAATTTATACATGAACTAGGTTGTTTAACCCGCGTGTTGTAGCGGGATCATAAATTGTATTTTTATAAAATTATAATTTTAAAATAACATTAGCTACCAATCATGATCCTCACTCGAGGATCGCTCTGTGCTTTCAATCAAAGTTTATAAATGAAAAGAAAATGATTGATCAACCAACTAAATAATAAAAATTTTGTCATTTTAAAAATAGTTGAGACGAAAAGCAATTTTATGTTGGAATGTAAAAAAATATGTGATCATAACGATATATTCGATCTTTTGTAAAATATAATATATCAAATGTTATAACTTGAAAACAAAACAATTATATATATTATATATAAAATAAGATGCTTGTAACACGTGTAATTTCATTCTTACTAAATCGATGATTAGATATTCAATGAATCACAATTAAGTTAAGTTCAAGACATAAATTTCAAAAAAACAAAAAAAACAAAAAAAAAAAAAAAAAAAAAAAAAAAAAAAAAAAAAAAAAACAAATTACAATGTATATCATATTTATAAAAGATTGTTGATGAAGTCGTATTTACGTTTGCTGCTCACCGGCACATACATTAATAGTATGTCTTACATAATATAGCAACAAAGTTCAATTATCATTTATTTACTAACTACCAATGGATTTAGCCTATTTAGTACAAGGTAATATGTAAGTAAGAGGTCACGAATTTGACACATGTCAGAAGCAAGTTAGAATTTAGGTGGTGAAAGTAAGTTTTGAAGTCTCTACTTGGGGCAAATGAATATTTTAGAAGTAATTGTAGTAGGTTAGTTTGCCGTCCAAAAAAAAAATTATTTAGTAACTTATTTTTCATCCATTCTTTTTTTAAATCATGCTTTCGTGTAATTAGTTTGACAGTCAAATTGCTATATCATACAAGATTAACCATTTCAGATATACTAATTCATCATCAATGTCAAATTTTAAATACCAAGACAAAACTACATTGTTTGAAATGGATAAAAAATAAATGTGTTCTTATTTTCATTTAATATATACAATAATAGAGTTTGTTAATGTGATTTTCTATATGTTTCATTTTGGTCAATATTTTTTTGCTACTGTTGTCACTACTCACTGTATTTGCGATTTTTGTCCTACTTACACCATTAGTTAACCTGATAATTGGTTTCACACGTCAAAATTCTTAGGGGGCGTTTGGTTCGCTGGAATCTGATGGAATCTGACGGAAAAGGAATGGATTTTCCATTCTGATGGGTTGTTTGGTAGTCCAAAGGAATGGAATGACCATTCCACATTAAAAAAAAACCCCCTTTTGAAGGAATGATCATTCCATAGCAAAATGAGAGGAATTTAAATTCCATTCTCAATTCATTTTGATAAAGGTGTTCATAAAAATCCGAATCCGAGCATCCGAAATAAAATCCAAAAATACGATACGAAATTATCCGAAATTTTGGATTCGGATAGTAAAATTCCAAAATTTCAGATATTCGGATAATCCGATATCCGAAAATCCCAAAAAATTTATTTTTTTTTTAAATTTTTTATATCTTTAGTATTGATTATTTACATAATATTTGAGTGTTTATTATTATTCTAATGTATATTTTTGAGTTTTATCTTGATATTATAGATTTATTAACTAATATTTTATATTTTTAGTTTTTTAACATTTTTTTAGTCGTTTTGGGTAAAATAATTCCGGATACATTTAGTTTGTGATATATTTATCTTTAATATGTATTTGGATATATAAAACTTGTGTTTTAGATATTCAAAAATTTGATTTAATTTTTTTAAAAAATTAAAAATATGAATTTTCGGATATTCGGATAATCCGATATCCGAATCCGGAATTTCGGATATCCAAAATTTCGGATTCTGATAGCAAAATTCGCAATCCGAAATTTCGGATATCCGGTTTTGAACACCGCTACCTTTTGACAACCTCCGCTCACTCTCAACCCTAGCAGCCACGAAAAAAAACTTGTTCTTCCTCTCCGGTGTCGATCTGCTAGCCGCTGGACGTCTTACTGCCGATCTCCTCCATCTCCGGCGCCGATCAGCTCCATCTCCGGCGCCGATCTGGTCCATCTGCGATGACTAGGGTTTTGCTCGTCCTCTCCTCCAGCTCACCTCCTGTTTTTGGTTCCACTACCACATTTTTCTTTTAAAAACTACCATGACCGTGGGTAATTTTTGTAGGAAAAGTTGACAATCATTTAATAACTTTTATACATGCATACATACATATATATATATATATATATATATATATATATATATATATATATATAAATATAATCAATACTTAAATTATCTATTATAAATGACCAAATATATTACAATCATGTTTTCTGTTGTCTTTTGTACTATATCACATATTATTTTGGTTGTAACATTTTAAGGTATTGTTTTGTGACTTTGCATAAAAAATTTATTTTATAAAGAAATTGATTAAATAAATCATAAAAATATTTTTGTACTTCAAAAAAAAAATTCATTTTGACAGATTTATTAACCAAACGAAAAACAATTAAGGAACTGTATCTGAAATCCATTCCTTTCCTGCCAACCAAACAAACTATAGTATTTGGATTCAGACAGATTTCATTCCTTCCAGAATTCCATTCCTTTGACAGATTCCATTCCATTCTGTCAGATTCCAGCGAACCAAACGCCCCCTTATAGTATCATACATTAATAAATTTTTTAGAGGAGGTTTTTTTTTTAACGACAAACTAACTTACTCCTGCTACTAAACTACTACTCCATTGCCCCAAGTGGGGCTTCAGAACTTATTTCCACCACCTAAATTTCAACTTGCTTTCGACGGGAGTCGAATCCGTGACTTCACACTTAAGTTTAGAGTTCAGACCTTTTTTAGAAGCTTTTAATGGAAAACAAACGAGGCTAACCTTTGTAGTTTCAAACGCATTTTTACAAATTTAAAAAGAAAATGAAAAACATAAGAAGGCAGAAGAATGATAAAAAAGATTTTACATTTGAAGAAAATATATTACCAAAAATCAGTTAAAACATTATAAGAACAATAAAAGTACATATTTATATCACTTTCACTCCCATTCAAAAATGTAAAAAAGTTCATTCTCTCACGCTTGGCAAAAAATTCCATCCCCGATGGAAAACCCGTAACTCGACCCCGATTTGACCGAAGAATCCCCTAGTTGACAGGGGATGGGGACAGGAAATCCCCGACTTAAAATAATAGGGATGGGGCGCGGATGGGAGACACTTTAATCCGACCCCGGTTCTATCTTATGTTTTAATATAAATTATTATATATATTCAACCTTACATCGTAAATTATTCCCTACATCTTATACAACATATTAAATATCAATGTTTATGACTTTCCTATAGTTTAAAATAGTATTGCTATTTTTATTCTATTAGTTTTATAAATCTTTTGCATACATTTCTTTGTTTTAGATTGTTATAAATTATATATATAAATAACTCAAATATGTTTGAATTGATTTGTTTTAAAGTTAATTTATATATAATTTTCCACTAAATTACTATTTACGGTTTAAACTTAATAATCTCATAAGAATTTAAAAGACTGATTCCCTATCGGGATCCCCGATCCTCAATTGATACGGGAACGGGATAGAAACTCATTCCCTGACGAGGATGGTATCGGGAATGGGAATGAGGATCAAAAAGCGGGGATGAGAATGAGATCTCCGTCTCATTGTCATGTCTGCTATCACATCCTTTTATCCCCGAAAACACAAACAATAATAACGAAAATGTAAAAAAGTTCATTCTCTCACATCCTTTTAAACCCCAAAACACAAACAATAATAACGCGCCCATCCGAACATCCAACCCAAGATTCCTGATGGGTCACAATTAGTCACACTTTACAGCCAAATTGATCAGGTGGTCAGGCCTCACCGTAGTGACACACCACCCCAACCACCAGCAACGTTCCCCCCTCCACCCCCAATTTTCTTTCCCATGCTTCTCTCACACTATTTTTCACCTTATTCTTATGTGTTAACATAAATACATAAAGCATTTTGTACAAGTCAATGAGTATCTTTGGGTGTAGATTGTGGACTGTAGCAGAAATGAATGACATCTATGTTGATATATCAAAGGGCCTTTGGCCTGACGGTAAGAGGGTGGAGTTGTAAGCGAGAGGTCACGGGTTCGATCTCTGTCGGAAGCGTTGAAATTTAGGTGGAGTAAGTAAGCCTGGTGGTAAAAGGAGTAGTTTAGGACTAGGAGTAGGATAGTTTGCCGTTCAAAAAAAAAATCTATGTTAATATGACAGATGTGTGAACTACGAGTGGTTAATGCCCACCCGGAAGGCCTTAGAGCTAAACTGAAGCTCAAGCTTGATTGGGCCTTGGTGCTTCTCAGAGGCAGAGCCTCGCAGAGATCGATGCAGCACACCCATGGCTGTTTTACAAGGCAGATGCATGTCGGATATTCCAACCTTTGGTAAAACAAAGCAATATCGATCAAAGGCATCATGGAATCAAATCAAATTGAAATACAGTACAAATTCATATACTTTTGTTGGGTCACACAAACATCACACGATATTTCCCCTGAAATCACCACACTAGTTTCTGATGGAAGCAAGACTTGGATAGTAACATCCGGTACGGCATTAATCTACATACCAGAACTATAAACATTTAACATAAATGACGATATTCTATGAAGAATAGGGGCATCTCCATTGAATTTTACGCTTCTTCAGTTTGCTCGGCTTTTAATAACATCAAGCCCCACCTCAGTAGCATCGGTTGCTTGCAACTCAACCTGAATACCGTCCAGCTCTCTCTTGAACCTGTCCTTGGAGCTTGCGTAAATCATCTTGCTCCTCACCCTTGCAGTATCTGGAGACCTGATTACACGATTATTAAATGATGTCAAATATTAAACAGATTATAAACAAATGTATAAAGAAACCATGACAGGCTTCTTGTTAGTTGTTACCATGCGATGAAGAAAATCCTGCTCTTTGGGACATTTTCAGCGGTCATAAAATCAAAATCATAGACAGCATATCGGCATTCATCAGCAGGGAGACAAGCAGCGAAATCATCATAGGTCTCTGCTGGTTCTCCAAGCTTTTCCACCGTCACCTGCTTCTGCTTCTCTTCGATCTTATAAATGATGAAGCGAAAGGTCCTCTTTGCCTTCAATTCCATAAACTTTAGCTTGCAATCATCATGCACAGCCATCCCTGATGCTGCATTTGCCTACAAGTACGACGCATTATCAACCCACCAGCAAAACAGTCATGCATAGAACGATTTACAAATAATCACGTAGAGAGTAAAAATGTTTAGATTAGAATAGTACTCAACAGTTAGGCCCCTTTATTTTCAATCAGACCATGTTGAAAATCGAAGATATTAGAAAATGAAAGGAGTAGGGTATGGATGGGAGATCCTGTTGGAACTTCATTCCAACATATAAAGATAACCATCCATAAGTAAATGTAAATCCCACATTAACTTTCATTTCAAGTACATAAAGCCACCACCATCAGTGTAGGTTTTAAAGTGTAGTCCACATTAGCAGGACATTAGAATATTTCAAAAAAAAAAAAAAAAGAAATTAAAAGCAAGCCCTATTTGTCATATCGCATTGTGAATCAGAGACAACTCTTGGTGCTAGAGGTTGTTAAGCACCGGCATTCTTTACTTGAGGGATACTTAAATGTCAAGTAAAACCAAGAAGCCAATACAGCAAACATTGCTTACAACAACTACCCATACTAATGAAAACACACGGCCCACGTCATACTGTCTTCGCAAGTCATGCTTCTCGATCCACTACCTCATGTCATTTACTCATTTGTTAGGACCACATAATTATACATCACAATAGTCTCAGAGAGAATGGCCGCTTTAACACATTGTTAAAATTGAAACTCCTAAACATATAACCATGATTTTACACATATACGTTCCATCTAGTATTGAGCACTCCATGTTCCTATCATAATAGGTCCCACCAAGAATCATAAAAAGGATGCTACTTTAGATTTTGACTACATGGGGAAACACTGTATTAGAATAAGATTCAGTTAAATTGAATCCCGGTGATATCACTAATATACATTGCAATTAAATGTCATAAAACGGTCTCTCTCTGGGGCAGCTTCAATCAAACATTCAAACATATATTAAAGTTGACAAAAGGGCCCTGCCAGCTCACCAGCCCTAAATATCTTACCGATACACCTTTCAGAAAGCATACTAATTTCACTCAACATAGAGCAGCCAATAGTACCTTTCCGATCCATACAGTATTTCACACCAAGAAATCAACCAACTAAAGTTTAGTTACAAACTACTAGCAGCCCAAAGATTCTTAAGACATAAACTTCTTAACCACATATGCAACACTTCAGGAGATCTGCTGGTTAAAAATGTTCATAAGGGACTCTTAATAAGTTTGTGTATATGGATTATAATGCGTCACTAGTACCACTCACATCCGCCAGCTGGAAACCACCATACGTCTGTAAGAGATATGAAACATATCTCCACAAGAATCTCTTCATAACAAAATATGTTCAAGCTACAACATATTAACACTCCTCAAGTGCAAAAGATGAAATCATCACATAACAAGTGATCAAGCAACAAAAGATCAGATTTGCAGCCATCCATCTGAAAACATCGCGACATCCTACTAGTTCGTATCCAAATATCTAAAATCAGGTACCTCAAAAAATGTTCACCGACTCTTATTTAGATTCACAAAAATGTAAAATTTCATACAAACAAAAGCAACCCCGGACACTTTGACCAAATCCTGAACTTATTTCCGATTAATACCGGCACGCATCTGACAATTTGAATGTCGATCTAGCTCAATCTCAAATTATGAAAAGAAAGTTCAAAAATGATAATCAACACCGACACGTAAATCACACATAATCCAAAATCATTAACCAGGAACAAAGATCAACACTGTGAACATCAAAAGATTTACAAAATCCGCAAAGCACATACAGATCGCAGTAAGTATCTCAAATCAAATAATTTCATGTATAATCACAGTATGTGGGCAGATGAGTCGGCAGACTGTGTTTCTGTGTGCGTGTGAATGTGTATGAGGGTGAGGGTGAGAGCGGTCACCATGATTTCAGACGGAGGATGATAGACGAAACCGATCGAGAAAATCTAGGGCTCCGATCGAGAATTTTGGGTAGGTTTATGCGGTGAACGAGAAGACGTGTTTGTCTGCCTTTAATTTGGGGATTTTCCGGAGTCGCCTCACATTTTAACAAGTACAATTTGCAGAAAAGACCCTGTTGTCTTATCAATTTGCACTATAAACCCTGAAAGAATATTGGTCAAATGGGTACATTCAATTGGTTTATTTAATAAAACATATTTCATTTTATGATGTAACGAACAAAATCAAAAACTTTGATGTGTATAAATGTAGATAATACATAGTATGTTTCCAACTCAAATAATTTGTATCCTTTCAATGTTGCCTTGATTAATCTTTTTTAAGATTTAAACAAAACATCAAAAGGTAACTAATAGATTGATCAACTCTTTACTGATGTTAATGATGGTGAAAACATAAGTTATATATACAAAATAAGACAAGTCAAATCTTTTAAATTCTTGTGTCTTAGTGTATGTTTCACTAAAATAAATGAGTGGTGAAAAACTAAAAATCATATGCAAAACATACAAAATAAAATCATGTTACAACTAATAATTATATCTTAAATTCTTAAAAGATTACATGTGTTAATATTTTTCCCTTTCTATTTTAGTATAAAATAATATAGCATTCATAACAAATATGTGATTCTTGTAAAGGTGTTTATTCAGTAAATTCATAAACTTGGAGCTCATATCGTTCTTTACTTCTTTTTACCATTAGAAATCAATTCAGTCAAAAAGGGGTTGATTTTTACAATTTATAAAATCCAGGGTCAGTTTTGACATATGTTGTTGCTATACACGCTTTCTGCAAAATGGTCAAAGTGTAAGGGCTTATTTGTCAACTTATTACTTATCCTTTCAGATTCTCTTTTCTTTGCCACCTACAGTGCCCATTCTGCGTTAGATGTCCGCAAAGTATTAAAAAGATCATCAAGCCCAGTGATTTTGTGCCACGTGTCCTCTATCTTGTTTGATTTTTTGCCACGAGATTGGAATAAGCCTGTGATGGGAATGTACAACTCTAGTATGCAATGGTACAACCATGTCGGATTTCCTTTACGGGTAACAATGGTGTCGGGTCATTTAACTAATTAGGTTTGTGAGTATTCAGTTTATTAAAATACGAAAATTCTAATCGTTAATAAGTAGTGTTGTGGTTATCCGTGCGTTGTTGCTGCGGGTATCCATAAAATATATGTAGTTTTTGTCGCTTTAGGTAAATATGATGTTAATAAATAAAAAATAGTTTAGCATTAGTGGGTTACATGTTATTTTTTACGAATTTAGTATATGATTCAATTGATGATATCTAAAGTATATTGTTTATTTAGGGTTCTATATGCACAAAACAATACGTTTTCATTTTTTTTGTTACGTCCCTCATGTTATTTTTTCCCAATAAAGTCCTCGGGTTATTGTTTTCTTTCTGATTTTCGGAATAAATTTGTTTTTTTTCATAATCAGTCATGTATTTTCCACAAAAAACCAACATGCCAGGAAAAGCCCTCAAATTTAATGTTTTTTTTTTGGCAAAAAAGGAATAATTTCAAAAATCACAAACAAACAAATAACTTATGGATTTTATTGGTAAAAAGTAAACGGAAGAGACTATACCGCAAAAATATGAAAAACATGTTGGTTTTTTTTCATATTAAACCCCTTTTTTCACAAAAATATGAATAACAAAAGTTGATGTTTTATATACATATTGTGAGATAAAAGGCAAAAAAACAAAAAACAAAACAAAATGAATCACTATATTTAATTCTTCAAGTCGAGGTGGATACAGAAATTTTCAATATTCAAATCTTTAATCAATCTTTAATCAAATATTAAAGAAGTTGATGTACAAATTGAATACTTTTATTTACAAATATAAAAATATAAAAAATGTTGAACTCAATGTTTATTAAGCTTTAAAAAAGGTTCATTATTTCGTCCGTTAAAAAATTAAAAAGTGAAATAATTCGTCCTTTTTTTCTTATCGGATAAATTTATAGATGGATTAATTGTTTTCCCGTTCGGTTAAATTAAAAATCAGAGTTCTTCATTTTTTCCGAGCGAAAACATTTAAAGTTAAATCATTTGACGTTATTTTCAATCATTTAAATCTAATATGGTTGGTCATTTTTTCTGGGCAAAAATATTTAAAACTAATATGGTCAGTCATTTTTTCGTTTGGTTAAATTGCAAATCAAAGTTATTAAAGGTTTATTCTGGTAAAAAAAACATTAATAATTAAATTAAGTTGTTGTTTCTTTCGTTTGATTAAATTGAAAACCGAAATGGTTCGTTGTTTTTTTCGAGCGAAAACATTTTAAATTAAAACAACGAACACTTTAATTTTTCCAGTGAAATTAACCAAATAAAAAAACCAATCAAATTTAAGTATTTTGGACGGATAAAACGAATAACCATTTTGATTTTCGATTTAACCAAACGTAAAAAAACAACCAAACAGTCTCGTTATTATTGTTTTAGTAGAAAAAATGATGTACCATTTCGATTTCCAATTTAACGAAATGGAAAAATGACGAACCAATTTAATTCGAATGTTTTCATTTAAAAAAAGGGTATATGTATATTAGTGTAGATGGTTTTTATTGTATTTATTTTTTGTTTCTAATTGATTAAAAATATTAATATTTTTATTATATATTTATACCTATTTGTTTCATTAAAATAAGGAGTTGTTAATAATTTTTAATTAGAATGGTCGTAAATATAAACAATGACAAAATGGATATTTTAACTAAAGTTAACAGATAAGGAACAATGTTGAATGTAAACCTTGACAATAATAATTAATTTTAGAAAACTGAAAGTGTAGGGACCAAATCTAAAACTTAATACAAACTACAGGGGCTGATTCTGTAAATAATGGAAATTGAAGGAAATTGAAACTGCATTGTGGGGCACCAAAACGGTGACCAAATGTTAGTTATATAAATATATGTGTGTGAATTAACCTCATAAAATTATCAATTATATGATACATAACACATTATTAACATTTAACGCTTGTTCATAGAATTTACCTTTAAGAATATTGACTAATTAGTTAAATTCCAGATATTCAAACCATTGTCACTATATTTACGTTGTGTCCCAGATGAATGAAAACAACAGATTATAAGGAGAGGAATGACTATTGTCGGTCGTTTTCTGTTTCTTCCAGTTTTGAGAGAAAGAAGTTGTGACAAAAATCAAGCAACTTTCTATTCGTTTCCTCTTTTAAAAAATTGATGTAACACATTTTGTGTATTTGTGTTGTTTTTATTCACTCCACCCATTAGTGAAGTTGAGAAACACAACGTAAAACCATGTCTAATATAATATTTCAAAATAACGAATTATTTCTAAGCTTTTTTGCTTTTCAAAATGCTATAGATACATTATATCGTATATGTTTATTATTTCAATCTATGAGTTTTTATATTTAAATCGGTTCATATATGTTTAGAAGTTCTTATCGAAATAATTAATATTTATTCGTGAAAAGTAAAAACATGATGATGTATGGTAATAAAAATATTTAATATGAAATTACGTGGTTATGTTTTGAAGGTCATATGTTTAGACTTTGGGATGTGTTAAATACACATCTCCCTCACTTAAGTTTTGTTAATTGCACATTATCTTCCTCACACATACACACTTAATCATTTGCTATGGGACTCATTAATCACTCTTAATTGTTTTTATGTTTCAATATCATTCAAATTATTGGTAATTAAGTTATCATTTTTTCTATAATTCATTTACCAATACTTAAACTTGAGAATTTCTCACATATATAAATTTTATACCAAAATTTGGCATCAACAAATGCTGAAGGATAATTATTAGCCTTTTATGTTTTAAAATATATAAAAACATAAATATGCTTACAGTACCTTAAAATTTTAAATCTTGAATTTCAATATAACTAAAAACATATTGATGATTCAAAAAAAAAACATTTGCAAACTAAAAACGTGTTTAGAAGTATTTCAAAGGTTTCCTTTTTCATTTTTCGCACATCACTTTCACTTTTCAATTTTCATCCATTGTCGAAAGAATGCCTCTCCCTCTTTCGTCTCATCGAAATCTGTTACCTGTTGGAGTTGATGAACACATATGATGAGTTTTGTATATTTTTGTTATTGTTCAACCTACCAACACCAAATCTGAGTTTGGTACGTGTTTAAGAATTAATTTTTTCGTATACGAGTCTTGTTGGATTTATGATTTGATTTCTTATTAGACTTTTACGTATATGATTTTTCTGGATTGAGTTTTATACACGTTTAAAGGTTTATTGGTAATTTATTGTTGCTTTATTTTTATTTTTTATTTTTGAAAAACATGGTGGCTTTATTCACTTTAGGTAATATATATTAAAATATTAATGGTCGGGTCCATGTGTCTTTTGTTATATTGCTTTCTGGTTTTCTTTTAAAAATTAAATTTGTCATTTTCAACACTTGAAATGATTTATTTTCACATTTTCCTCATGTTCTTTCGTATTTAAGAGAATTGTTTGATTCAGAAAGCATCGGGGTCCATAGCTCAGTGGTAGAGCATTTGACTGCAGATCAAGAGGTCACCGGTTCGAACCCGGTTGGGCCCTATTTTTTCAAAAATAATATTTTTTTAGTCTTTAATCAGCCTATGCTAGATGCTTTATTTCATGATTGGACGAATTACGAAACTGGTCCCTCATGCCTCAACAATTGGTTTCCGCAGGTGGTTGTCACTTTTTTGTTTTAGGATGTTAAATTTTTTTTTTGGTAAATTATAATTTTCGTCCCTGTGGTTATACGAAAATTATGGATTCCGTCATTTTCACGTCGAAATTATAATTATAGTATTCATGGTTGGCTTTTTGTTACGGTTTTAGTCCTTTGACCAAACGTATTTTGAAAATGACCAATTTGCCCTTGAGAATATCATAAAATTAGGTAACAAACTTTTCCTTTTACAAATTATTAATAAAAATAAGGGTAAATTACAAATTTCGTCTCTGTGGTTATAGGGAAATTACGGATAAGATCCTTCTATAGAAGAAATTACAAATTCAATGTCTGTGGTTACCTATTTGTTACGCTTTTAGTCCTTTGACCAACCATTTTTTTAAATATGACCATTTTGCCCTTGATATAATTATAAAAACAGGTAATAAACTTTCTTTTTCATAAAATAAAATAATAAAAATCCAAAACCTAAATTGTTTTTCATTTTAATTAGTAAAATAGGATTTCTAAAAAATCAAAATATCTCTCTCTCTCTCTCTCTCTCTCTCTCTCTCAAATTCAAGATTTCTAACGACGCTAATGAGAATGAGCATGCAAACACCCAAATCCCCCGTAAAATCGTCGTCTTCCACCGTGGAAGACGACAGCTTTTGCTTAACCCGTTGCCGGAGAGACGCCAACTTCAAGTGTGAAATCTGCCTCGACAGCTTCAACGCAACCCTTGATTTATACGCCCAAAGAAGCTCCCTCACTAAGCTTTCTTCTTCAAAACCATCTCCTCCTCAAACCCCTCTTTCCTTCCATCCTTCCACCACCTCCACTCCTAATTCTGACACTTCTCGTCTCCTGCTGTCTCCGCCCCTCAATTCATCCCTCAGGACTGATTTTCGCCACAAGATCAACAGGAACAAGATACAATTTCGATATGGTTTAATGGCGATCAAATGTGCTCTGATTATTCTGTGTTTGATTTTGGTAGGGAATTTAGGATGCGCCGAAGGGAGGTATCAGAGAGAAGAGAGAGAGAGAGAGAGAGAGAGAAATAGTGGTGGGTTCTTCGTCGAGGCGGATCCCATTTTCCTGAGATTATGCGCCGAAGAGGGGTTAGACAGTCGGGATTTTGGAGCTTAAAACGCAAGAGCCCTAACTCTTGGAGGAGATTCGAGGTTGGTGGTGGCGGCAGGGTGGCTGACCAGAGGGTGGTTGTCGCCTGCGATGATTGAAGAGAGAGAGAGAGAGAGAGAGAGAGAGAGAGAGATGGATTTCTTTAAAGAAAAAGAAAAAAAAACCTTTGTTAATAGTTAAATAAAAAAGTTTTCGAGTTTTTTTATTCTTTTTACTAAAAAGAAAGTTCATTACCTATTTTTATAATACTCTCAAGGGTAAAATGGTCATTTAAAAAATAATGACCGGTCAAAGGACCAAAAGCGTAACAAAATGTTAACCACATATATTGAATTTGTTATTTCTTCTATAGAAGGACCTTATCCGTAATTTCACTAGAACCACAGGGACGAAATTTGTAATTTACCCTAAAAATAAATTTGTAATAACAATTTAAAGATTTTTTCTTCTCTCTCACTAACATAAACAAACACCTCACATCCAAACTCTTTCTATCTAGATCTCCCTACCATCCTCCCAGCACCGTTACCATCATCGATTCATGGTTGTTCAGGACCACCTCCAGTGTGAGGTTCCACCAACACCACCATCAAGAGGCTCCATGAGGACCAAACACATCTCTCTCTCTCTCTCTCTCTCTCTCTCTCTCTCTCTCTCTCTCTCTCTCTCTCTCTCTTTCTCTCTCTCTCTCTCGATACATTATCGCACCAGCGCACCACAACCTCCAGATCGAGAACACCACCGGCTACCATCGTGTCTCTCTCCCTTTCTCTCCCTCACACAACCGAGAATCACCCTCGACAATCCCATATCAAAATCCTTTCCCTTTCATTCCCTTAATCTATGAACACATCAAGATTTTGTAGCATTGATCGAGGAATGACAGAGACAAAGTCCGAGATCGACTTTTATGCTTGTGAACAACGTCAGTCATCCGTTAATTTTGGTCACGTGTGCTCACCAAATCTGACTGTGATGCTGGGGGGTATTTCATTAGGGTCTGGGGTGTAAATGAGCCGAGCTACTCGTGAGCTACTCGAGCTCGACTCGCTAAAAGCTCGAAAAAAGCTCGAATTAAACGAGCTCGAGCCGAGCTCGAGCCTAAATTCGAGCTCGTTTAATAAACGAGCTCGAGCCCGAGCTTCACATACCGAGCTCGCGAGCCTAAACGAGCTTAAACGAGCCTATGTATAAATATATTTTTAAATTAATAAATATATAATATAAGGATTAAATAAATATATTAAAATAACAATTTATATATATTAGATTAAAAGATTATTTAAAAATTAACTAAAAAAATTAAACTATATAATAAACGAGTCGAACCCGAGCCGAACTCGAGCTTGGAAAATTATTCACGAGCCGAGCTCGAGCTTTACTTACGAAGCTCGAAACGAGCCGAGCTCGAGCTCGAGCCTAGTACTTTTAAACGAGCCAAGCTCGAGCTTAAACGGGCTCGGGCTCGGCTCGGCTCGTTTACACCCCTAGGGCCTAGGAAAAGAAATCCTCATTTGTCAGTCTCCACAATGCAGCTTTTACGGAAGCTGCAAGTCTTATAACTTCATCCATTAATTCATCTTTTGAATATGAAGATACAGGTTCCAATATTTTATGGAAGCTTGTTTCATGAGGAGAGAGAAATGGGGTATGGAACTAGGAGAAACAACTGGTGGTAAATGGTAATTGATGATGATGATGATGATTTTATTCAATTTTATTATTAATTATTTTATGAATTAATAAAAATAAAGTTTATTACCTAATTTTATAATATTTTTAAGGGCAAAATGGTCATTTTGTAAAAATTAAACGGTCAAAGGACTAAAACCGTAACAAAAAGCCAATATTAAATACTGAATTTGTAATTTCAACGTGAAAAGGATGTGTTCCATAATTTGCATATAATCTCAGGGGCGAAAATTGTAATTTACCCTTTTTTTTAAACAACCAACGACATAAAATCTTCAAAACTCATTTGAAAAATATCAAGTCTCAACTACTAAATCACTTCTTGTTAGGAATAACAACGAGACGAGTTCAGGACGTGAACTGGTCATCCCATCCCCATTTAAAAAATACGTGGAGCTTTAACGGGAATCCACGTCAGGTAGGTGTGGAAAACCTTGAAAATTTTGAGAAACTCATTTATAACAAACGTTTAATTAACGGTGAAATTTATTTTGAGATTATTGTTAAACCTGAACAAGTAAAATTTATGGTATTTCAAACTATAAACGAGTACAAAAATGAATAAAATCATAAACAAAACAATTATAAACTTGGTTAACAATTATATATATGTGTACAAACAAATAAAAATATTTATTATTATATGATATGAATATACTAAAAATATATATAATCCGAAATGTAAAAAAAAAATACATATTATTATGTAAAACGTAAGCGGGTATTTAATCGGTATTTTAATTGGGTGATTAATCGGGTTATCGGGCAGCTGTGATAAATCTCATCCACATTTAAATTAATCAGGTTTGGGGAAAACTCGCTCATTTTAATCGATTTTCGGTTTTTACTCATCGGGTTCAGGTTTATTTTGTCATCCCTACCTCTTATAAAGTTTTATGCTACAATTATAGTACATTAAGATCATGGGCGGAGCCACATCAACCAAATTGTAGATGCTATAATCCATTTACCAACGCTATTAAATTTTTGGGTTAATTCTCATTAAAACTTCTGGATTTGTCACTGAATAAAAATCTTTATATATAATAAAGAATAACACTTCTTGCCACATGTCATCATATGAAGCCTTAACTTTTTCATTTTCCCTCCTAAACTTCCTTAATTACTTTCATAAATATTGTAGTTAATTGACCAATTTAAATTTATTTTACTTCAAATTTTTTTAAATTAAAATATTAACCAACCAACTACATTTCAATAAATAAAACTATTTATTTTAAAATCAAAACTATATTTTAATAAAACCTTTAATTTTTTCTTAATTTGTTATTTTTTTTTTGATAAATCGTTTATTTAAATCATAACTATATTTTAATAAATAATAATCAACTGATAATATTAATACTAATTCTTTTATATGTATTTATTTAAATATCAATATTTATAACTTTTTTGGACAGAGAATTATATACTTTATTATTTCATGGTATATTAATAACGCATTTACAGAAGTTTATCATTAGTATTTTAAGATATTTTTATATTTATAATAAAACTTTAAGTTTATATACATGTTTTAAGAAAACAATGAATTATTATAATCCGTGTAATACACGGGATAATAAACTAGTATAATATAAGAAATTGTAAGTTTTTATAGTGTGGTGTTAATACTGATAGCTAAAGTTTTAATTTAACTTTTTTTGAATTCTATTCAGCCAGCCAAACGTCCACTCAAGAGTTTTATACGTGTTGTGAAAGTTACATAAAAATCAAACATCATTAGAAACTTCATTAACTAAATTCGCCATTTCTGCACTTTAGAAAGAAAAATTCAAGAGTTAATCTTGCCGAATCTAAAAATGAAACTTGTTTTACGACAAGTCTAGGGGCCCACTTCTCAGACCTTGTTATGCCTTCTAAAGTTCAATACGAAATTGCTAATAAACAAACATACATGAACAAGATTCTTTTCACATCCAACTCTCAAATCCTTCAAAACCAAAGCTGAAATTTAGCAATTGAGCATAGATTCAAGATTTTCAAGTGATTAATAACATCATTAAAGCAAGATTTGGGTTTTGGTTGGAAAAGTTGTATACATGAGACTAAAAAGTCATGTGATGAACAATATTAAAATCAATCCTCTTACGCTATATATAATAAGCTAGTTTATTTTTTTTATTTTGAGGAAAATCAATTACGGTTTTGATCGTATTGGTTAGGACACAAAATAAAGGGGATAGATATAATATCAAATTTAAGAAAGGAAAGTAGATGAGGAACACCTTAGAGCTGAATGTTGATGCTTACGGTTTTGTAGTGGGCTGTGAGCAGACTGCCTTTATCGAAATAGAAACATTATATGGACCGTTAATTATAAACAAAATTGATTGGGCAGTTATAGAGAAAGAAGATGCAAGTTTTTTTTTTTTTATTGAAAGTCAATTTTGATAGAGCTTTCGACACTTTGAGTTGGGGATTTCTTTGTTCTATTATGTATCAAATGAATTTTGAAGAGACGGCGATCGTGGATCAGGGGTTGTCTATCGTCTTCCATAGTCTTTCTTTTGGTTAATGGTTCACCAACAAAGAAGTTTTTTTTATTTATACGGGAGTACCACAAGATGATCCCCCTGCTCCTTTCTTATTTAGTATTGTTTTGGAGGGATTAAACGTGGCATTAAAAGAGGTTGTTGCTACTGGTATAATGGTCTGATTTTGTCTCATCTTCAATATGCAAACAATGCAATCTTTATTTATCGTTGGTCCCTGCCTAATACTTTAAATTTTATAAGTATCCTTCGTTATTTTCACATTGCCTCTGGTTTTAAAGTAAATTTGAAAAAAAAAAAAAAAAAATTCTTCATTTGGAGTAGAGATAGGAGGTTTGGCTGCCCAACTTATCGTAGCTCGGTTGCATTTCTCTTTGGGTTCTCTCCTTTCAAATATCTAGGACTTCCGGTTGGTAGCTCGATAAAAAGGAAAAGTATGTTGGATCCTATTATTGATAAATTTTAAGACTAAGCTGACCTCGTGGAAGATGCCTTTGCTTTCAGCTAGCAGTCGATTAACTTTATGCAAGTCTGTTCTTAACTCTCTTGATATTTATTATTTACCCATTAACATAGCCCCGGTATGTGTCATTGATCACCTTTAAAGTCTTAAAAGTCATTTCATTTGGGGGAGAAGATCTAAGGGGATAACACTCTTCTTTCCAAAGACAACGATTGTCTTAAAATTAGTTCGAAAACCATAAATTTATCATTGTTGGTTAAGTGGTGGTGGCGTTTAAAGTGTCAACCAAATATATGATTTCGGTCATACATGGCTACAGCCTACAAAAGGAATTATATTTTTGGTCCATTGGAGTCAAAAGTTGGTGGAGCTTGCTGCCTATAACTTCAATTAACAAATAAGTGGTGGGTTTTAATAAAATCATTAACAAGTCATTCAAATGTAAAATGAACCCTTAATTATTTCATTAATAGGTAAACAAACAGTTCCTTATAATCGCCACTTCAGACCGAAAGTTTTTGGCAAGGGATGATGGTTCACTAAACATCTAATGGTGGCTTTTTAAATTTCCGGTAGGTGTGAGAATTTTTATTGAGTTCCGAAATTGAACCGGACCCGTGTCCGTATAATGCGAAGCGGAACCGAATTTTATAATGGGTTTCGTACTCAGTACTAATTGAATGCCTCATAAAAAATTCGATATCACCCGATTCGGTACAGGACAAGACCGAATTATATTAACAATATATTGGCTTTTATGTGAATTTTGTTTATTAACAATTATGCATGTTACAGTAACATGAACTAAAAATACTTATTAGTTAATATATGGGAAAATGGCGTCAAATAGTTGTGTACTTTTGAGTTTGTACTCATTTATGTAGTGTACTTTTTTTGTGCATATTTGGTAGTCAAACTTTCAAAAGTGTTTCAATTAGGTAGTTGGGTGACTTGGTAACCGGCAACAACCGGTCACCATGCTTACGTGGACGGTTTTTTCAAGAAAAATGGCATCAAATAGCTATGAACTTTAAAGTTTGTACACATTTATGTTGTGTACTTTTTTTTTTTGCACATTTAGTAGTCAAACTTTTAAAAGTGTTTCAATTAAGTAGTTAACCGAGTTACCTAAAAATTGATAAAAACTGATTATGATACTTATGTTGACATATTTTATGACATAGAAGAATGAGAGAATTTCATATATATCCTTGTAAACTTTAATTATTACGCATATATGCTTGCAAAATTTCTTATTACATATATATATCCTTCTAAATCTTTAAATCTCACATATATATCCAAATGACTATTTTAAATATATTTTATCATTTAAAAAAATTTTAAATACCTAAACTACCATCTTAAATTCCCACAAAAATAAATTAGAAAAATAAAGAAATATCGTTTTCTAATTTAATTCAATAATAAATTAATTAAAAAATGATTAATATTTTTTTAAATGATGTAACTAAATTTAAAATAGTCATTTGGATATATATGTAAGATTTAAAGGTTTAGAATGATATATATGTAATAAGAATGTTTGTAAGGATATTTACGTAATGTTGGAAGTTTACAAGGATATATATGAAATTTTTCTTAGAATTAATGACTCTTAAACACGGTGCTTATCAAATTCAAAACATATCATTTCCATTTGATAGATATCATGTTTAAGAGTTGAAAATTAATGCTCTATTATATTGTTATATAATGAAAGCATATTTTATCAATTTGATACATATTTGGTTTATAAATCTTTTTATAGTTTTATAGAAAAAATAAATCATCTTAAGTTTTTTTAATTTCAAATTATAAAAAATATGTCCACATAAGCAAAGTAATCGGTTGGTATCGATTTTTAGGTAACCAAACTACTTAATTGAAACACTTTTAAAAGTTTGACTACTAAATGTGCACAAAAAAAAAGTACACAACATAATTGTGTACAAACTTAAAAGTACATAGCTATTTGATGCCATTTTTTCTTGAAAAACTCGTCCACGTAAGCATGGTGACCGGTTGGTGCCGGTTTCCAAGTCACCCAACTACCTAATTGAAACATTTTTGAAAGTTTAACTACCAAATGTGCACAAAAAAAAGTACACTACATAAATGAGTACAAACTCAAAAGTACACAACTATTTGACGCCATTTTCCCTTAATATATCGGTAAACATTATACAACATTGACATATTATTAAGAAACAAAATTACTTTTGAGATATATGATTAAGCATGTTTTATATTAACAAAAATTTATTAAATTTATATATATATATATATATATATATATATATATATAGAGTCAAATTCAAATAAGTACCTCTCGAAATCAAGTGCACCCGAAGGTACCAACCTTAAAAAAACTTTTTTTAATTTTTTTTTTTCACATAACCATGTTCAATTTAATGTTATACACATGATATATGAATTTGACATAGATTCACACTATTTGTGTTCTTAAAAATTATGTGAATGCTCAATGCATATTTATGTGAATGGTCATCCATGTGAATGTGAATGGTGTGAATGATCATTCACATGATCTTTTTTTACCATTCATAGGATTTTTTATGTTGCTCATTTTGAGAAAAAGTTTTATAATGTTGTCTTATACATGTCTATTCAAAAAAAAAAATATGTGAATGATCATTCACATTAGGGTACGCTGGAATCTCATAGGTACGCTGATTAACCTGATTCTATATATATATATATATATATATATATATATATATATATATATATATATATATATATATATATATATATATATATATATATAGATTTAGGTTCAAGTGAGTACCACCCATTATGCAGCGCACCAGAAGGTACCACCCTTAAAAGTAATTTTTTTGAAATTTTTTTTCATGAACATGATTTAAATAACATTACACAGATCATATGTGAATTTCACGCAAATCCGAACACTCTAAGTTGATGAATACACGCATCACATAAATGCACGTTCACATGTCTATAAAATTATGTAAGTGTGTGTTCACATCATTTTTTAGGAGCTAGGAGATGTGAATGTATGTGAAATTTACATATGATCTTCATAATGTTAATTAAAACATGTTTATGAAAAAAAGTTTTTTTAAAGGTGGTACCTTCTGGTGCGCTGCATAATGGGTGGTACTCTCTCGAACCATATTCTATATATATATATATATATATATATATATATATATATATATATATATATATATATATATATATATATATATATATATATATATATATATATATATAAAATTGACGCAACACATATATTCTTAAAATCTAGCTTACATGAAATATATAATTAAATATCATTTATAATCAAAGTAATAAGCATCTATTTATATATGATAATTAAATATCTTTGATAGTTTATTTGTTGATTTTGATATTTTTTTGTTTATCGTATGATATTACTTTTGTATGATAAATGAAAAAAATTGGGTATAACCGATCCAATACCAAACTTCTATAATCCGTTTGGTACTAATGGAATGTCACAAAAAAATCAGTTTTTGTACCAATACAGGACCGATCTCACCCTTAAATTCTGGGTTCCTTTTAGTTTTATATTTACGTTTTGCTTTGGACGATATGACTGCTTCTTCATCTCGTGGGGTGCACACTTCCTTGTTCATATCAGTTCCAAGCATGATTAAAATTTTTGCATAGAAAAATTCACATGGACGATTACCCACGTTATGCAATTTGTCTAAAAGAAGTATCCAATTGGAATCGGTCAATTACTCGTTATGTGGTCTGGCTCCGGAAAAAAAAAAAAAAAGAAAAATCATATATTTCGTGCATGTAGTGTTTCGATGGAATTGATTGCACGTTTTCGAAATTGGTGGGGGTCATCGACCCTTCAGATGCTTCGGCTGCTACATTAATATCTTGGAGTAGTGAATTGGGTATCAAGGGTGATATAGAAGCTTTCTCAGCCGTTGTTCTGTCGCGATATGTTGGGCTCTTTGGAAATTCTAGAACTCAAAACGATTTTTCGTGGGAAGTGCTGTCGATCAATAATTTGTTTTACATGTCTTGGTGTTGGTCGTGTTTCTAGTTAAAATTCTAGGGGGGCGTTTGGTTCGCAGCTTTTTTTCTCTGAGATTTGCATTTTTTCATAGGATTTGCATTATGCGGATCTGCATTATCTTATAGAAAAAATTTGCTAATCTGAAGAATGCAAGGTAACTGAGGTTTAAAATCCTTGGGGGAGGCTGAGTTTTTAAATTACAAAGATGGAAGGGATTTATGAAATCATGGGGTTTTAAATCCTTACTGAAATCTGTGAACCAAACACAGGATTTTAAATGCAAAACCCAGTAAATCCGCGAACCAAACGCCCCCTGGGAGAAATCGTAGTAGAAAAGTGATCTGGAGTAGTTGGTTGTGTGATCTCCTATAAGAGGTTTCATCCTAGTGTTGTTTGGTTCTATGGTTTCTGCACTTTCATTCCTCTAGCTTCTTGCTTGAGGTTTTTTCTATAATATCATGTTGTTCCAAAAGAAAACAATGGTGATGATTTCCCCTAATGTGGTTTAATCGAACACAAAACCAGGTCGCACAAACCAAAACTAAAAAAAAATTAATCGGACTCTAGCGTATGTGTATTTGAAGATCTTTCTGTAGCAACAAAATTATAAACAGATTAAAAATCATCAACAATTACTAACTACCAAGTACCAACACTTCAGTAACATATCAATGACTGAATTATTTTCGATCGGTTGTAAGATGTTAAACAGTCAACTTTAGTTTATAATCATAATAGTGAAAAAAAAACATTTATGTAACAAATACTAATTCAATATGAAAGATATCTGCCGATATAAATAAGATTCGAACCACAAGAAACTGAAAGCCTAAACGAAGTCTTTCTTGCCACCTTCTGGTTCAGATACGAGTGGCCAGGTGGGGTACGAACAGCCACTACCTAGCTAGCTAAAAGAAGAAATTGAAAGCCTAAAAAAAGGGGCATCTGCTTGATATAAATGAAAATGCCACAGGGTTAACACATTGTATGAATTTGACTGAACTTTAGCATCTTCATCTAATGAATTGTAACGTTTGGATGCGATGAAGTATGTGGTTTTTTATGAGATTTACCTTTTAGGGAGCAACGAAAATTTTGGACTGCCAAGAGAACTCCTCGGACTGCAACAGCTCCTTCCT
Organism: Centrapalus pauciflorus; assembly: GCA_020465985.1. Lineage (NCBI taxonomy): Eukaryota > Viridiplantae > Streptophyta > Magnoliopsida > Asterales > Asteraceae > Centrapalus > Centrapalus pauciflorus. The sequence goes on from JAANYP010002633.1 coordinate 434,024, forward strand.
TAGTTTCTTGATGTAGAGCTCTAAAACGAATGTATTCTCATCTACGATATCACAGGACGTTGCATCTTCAGTTAGTCTGACTGCAGCTATTTGAGACAACTGAAAGTTTTCTCCAACTCGGTGCAATTTCCTCGCAATACCTTCCTTCCCAATCATCACAAGACAAGCCAATAAAGATTTGAGTTCACGTGCTGCTCCAGTCGTGAGAGACATTCCCTTCAGATGCTCTACTAACGCCATCTCCTCATCAGGGCTGGATGTTTTTTTAACCATTAAAAAAAAGATATAGAAAAAAATACAACTAATTTGACAAAAGTATATATATAATATTATCACATGTGCAGAGACAATTCTTCGAGGACAATTGTAACACCCTTGTCTCACGTTAATGAGGAAAGGAAGATGAGTACTTAATCGCCTTACCAAACATGAAGCTTAATGGGAAATCCTCAATTAAGCATGCTTTAGCAGGAGCAGTCAACTGCGCCTCTGCGACTAAGTCCATCAAGCCAGGCCATTTCAGGCTTGGCGCCTTTAAGATGTTCAGGAGCGCCTTGTACGACTAAACCTAGGCGATTTAGGCGAGAGTCGAGGGCCTTTTTTTATAAATATCTATTAGGATTTTAAGACATAAAACATAGTTTGCATGCAATTATACCCCCAGAAAACATCAAAGGTTGCCTATTAGAAGGTTGACTTCGGCCTTCTGGTTTGCCTTACGCAATCTTTTGGAACATTTTACTTTGTTCCGACTACTAATAATTAGGATTGAGGTAGTGTATTTGATATTATATCTATAATTCTACACAATATGCTTTTATTTTGTCTTTATGGTAACATTGTCATGTACGGTATTTTCTAAATTTAGTTGGTTCACTTCGCTTGGTCCCTCGCCTTTTTGCGCCTCTCGACTTAGTCCCTAATCAAGGCATGTCGCCTCGAGTGCGACTTTCGCTTTTAATAACATTGACCAGGTGGGAGACCAGCAGACCAAAAACAAAACAGTGACACGGGCCTACTTGTAGCACCCAGGTGGGGCTGTGGGGTGGGCAAACAATATAATGTTGTGGTGAGAGTGTTACAATTATATGGTTAAACTTAGTACCTGCCAGCACGGATTTTCGCTCTCTTCTTTTGGCGTCTTGCCCCTCTTTTGCTCATGCCACTTGAACTCATGGAAGCAGCAGAACTTTTTCTTGTCCTGGCCATGAATCAAAACATTTAAAAGGAGGATGGTTGAGTATCAGACAACAAAAGTAGAATAGCATAATTATGAATCTTGAAGTCCCATCAATTGGACTTCAAAGAAGTATAACACAAAGATGTTCACAAATAGGTAATTTAGCACCCTAAACGAGCGAATACCATACCCAGTAGTGTAAGCACTCATTCCGCTGAAACTGCTGCTAGCTTCTGAAACAGCATCATCATCCAGTTCATTTATTGATTGCTCATCCGACCGAAGCTTAGCTGCAAGCAATAACCTCCGCTGTCGAACGGCCAAGTACCGTGCCAAGTATTTACCCACTTTCTCCAACCCTTCTTCATATTCCGTAATCAGTATGGTGGCACATTCAGAAGCTCCAGTCTTCACATCTAAGATCAAATCCTCCCTCCTGTGCATTAATGCGATTCTCAGAGCCTCCTCCCATTCCCTTGCACTGATCAAGAGGTTTATCCCGTTTTTAAAATCTCCACAGTAATCAAAAGCAATCTTGGCAGCTTCACCTGGCTTTCCGATCGTGTGAAGCTCTTCACAGAGCTCATGTGCCATTTGCGTAATCTCTTCTTTTCCTAGTTTGATGAGTCCAGCAACAGTAAGCACCCCACTCCAATTATTAGAAGAACGATAAGCTTTCAATGCTTTTTCAAGACTAGAGCAACATAGATATGTAGTAGCGGCATCCTCAAAACATTTAATATTGCATAAATGATCTCCCCAGGCCTCGAGGACTCGACTCCTCTTAGTGGGGTCCGTCACCAATTGAAGTCCCGGAGAAAAAAGTTGAGGATTGTTCTTCATGAGATTAATACAGTCCTCAAAATAAGCATCTCCTGCAGCAACAATGTGTTGAAGTGCCTTCTCAAATCTCCTCAGTTTGAGGTCGATTCTATATCTCATTATGAGACTCGGCAAGACTTCGAGTTCCTGTAGAAACGGTAGGAACTCCTTCGGATCCTGTTGCGAGTTTAATGCAACAATAGCTGCAAGATTTAAATCATAAAGACCCAAAGCAGCTTCATAAACCGGCTCACTCTCCGAGAGCCACAATAGATGTTTCAGAGATTCCTCTGCAGAGGGGAAACATTTTCTCTTTGGGTCATTTGAATCTGATAATTCCATCCCGCGGATAACCTTTACCCGTTCTAAAGCTTCTTCAAGAGATGGGGGTTCACTTCGAGCCAAAGTGGTTAAGATGCAAAGCTCTCTTGCTGGGCTTTCCGGTATTTGCTCCTCAAGAGCTTTTCTCACTGCCAGTAGAACAGAGTTGACCTTACTATTACCACCAAGAACGATGGAATCTCGTGATCCTTTACCGTTTGCCTCATTAAGGGAAGATATATAGCTTTTGTACAAAGTTTCCATGACATTTTCGTTCTTCAAGGAACAAACAAATTCGGTAATGTAGCTTAGATTTTCGGCCTGCCTGACAAACTCCGCAGCCAGATGTAAAAACGCTTCCCAGCCCCCGTGATCAACAATAACATTAAAATCTATCCTGTGTCGCCTTACCATGAGTAGAGCATCTTTAAAACGCCCTTGGACTAAGGCATTAACAATCGATTCTAGTACCAACTTTCTTGGATAGATGCTTTCTAAGTTTCCACGAGTTGTTTGTATTATAACAGCAGACTCGTCTCCATGCACAGTACCTAAAATTTTTGAACCTTTTTCCCATATCTGTATAAACTTCTTTCCTTCTTCTGTGTTTCTTTTGCTTATAACTGGTACAAAATTGCCATACTTGGCATCCGTTTGACCAAGCACAATATCACTAATGTCAACAACAAAGAGGTAGTCTTGTTTGGTTATGAGAATTAAATGTGTGATCATTTGATTGGTGGAATTTGTATACAATGAGAAGCTGCTGCAGTTATCACATAAAACATTCTGATTGACATGCAGCCTACTGTTCTTGTCAAGCCCAAATATCAAAAAAGACTTCAAAACCCCAAAATCTCCAACGTGAGCAACACTCATCCATGGACAAGATGATGGAAACCGTAAATCCTTGTGCTCATGAAGAAACGAACCTGCTGGAGCATCCAATTTTGATATATACTCAAAAATGTTCCCACCGGTTAACTGAACAAACGCTGTTCGTCTTTTAACAGGATTCGAAGCAATGCCGATCACCATCCTATCGAGAGAGAGGCTATTGGAGATTTTCGCATCCCATCCCGAGCATGCCACCAAACCAGGAATACAATCCTCAGAGCACACAACTTCAAGTTCCTGCAGGTAGCACTTAGAACGCTCATTTTTGTCAAACGAGGTTTCCAACATGTTACCACGATGAGGAACAACACCAAGAAGTACATGTGAGTCCAGCCATGTCAGATGGAAAAACGGCTCAAAATCTTCGGAAACACACAACTCAACACGAAACACTTTGCCTTCTAGCTCTTCCCAAGTGTCAAGACTGGGAAGCTCGACGACAGACAAACTGCCATCTGACAACGACGCTGCCAAACTGTTCTTACAATTCTTGGACAAGAAAGCCGTTTCTCTAACAGCACAAGAATATTCTAGCTCAAAGAGATACATAGGAGGCGGGATCAGTGATAGGGAAAGAGGTGTTACGAGAATCTTTGAGCCATCAACAACTAATGCTACAGAATTCTCAGTAACAGCTGTTACCCAGATAAAACTATGGACTGTGATCAGGCCATCGAGAGTCCAACATATCAACTGAAGCGGCTTCACTGGATCCCACATGAATCTAACCCCATCCTGCCTCGAGTACCTGATTTCTTGTTTTAGATACCAATGGTTGTTGCTGAAAAACCATATTCTAATGGAGTCGTAAGTTTCCCTTCGAACAATAGCTGCAAGCAGATCTGAATTACAGCTCCACTTTAGATTCTCAATAGTTACATCTATTCCCTCATTTACACTAAATGAGCTCCTTTCTAATCCATTCCTCTCAAAGAAAACTATCAACGGACACCGTTTTCCTTCCTTGTTATCACAAACAGTGGCAATTTTTGCTCCAGATGGCATCCATTCTGCTATTTCTCCCATAAAAGTCTTGGATTCTGAAACAGAATGCAAGTTTCCCGTATCACGTTCCCATATTTTCAGCTTCTTACGTGAAGAATTCTGCATCGAGCTTATAGTAGCAAAGAATTTCCCATCACCTCGCCAGGTAGCCGGACTTCCAGACGAACATTCCGAGTTAAGGCATTGATCACCTAAGACTAACTATAGTTGTATCAGAATTTTTAATAATAAATTAGCAAAAGGCACCCATTTGTTTATTATGAATGTTAATGCATGAGTTTAAAAACATGTCCCTAACACGAAATGAAGCAGAAAATCATATGTCAACAAAATATATATAACTTAAGAAAACGTGGCAAGGAATCCTTACGTACGTCAGAATCTTCAACAGGATCCTCGAGTGTCGTCTCATACAACAAGTCCCAGTCATGAGTCATTACCAAAATTTGGCTTATACCAGTGATAATACAAAGCAAATCTCCATCCGGGCTAGGTGAGAGAGACTTCACGCCTCCTTCCACTCTGCCAACAACCTCCATTACATTATCATCCACATTATATAGTAATAGAACACCACTTGAAGTTCCGATAACAAGTGCTTCTTTCTCCATGAGATACTCCAAAGATGTAATAGAGTCACCAGCATCTATGTCAACGGCCTCAACTAGTGGAGTTAATGATGGTTTGCCCCATGATTCTTCAGTCTGCAAATTTCAACAATACGCTAGAGTTGGTAAACAAAAGTGATGGTTCGCTTTTGCATTGATGAATGAAAGAACATAATTGGTTTTAACTATTTACGTAACACATGTGTTCTATGTAGCATAATAACAAATGCTTCAGGTATCTGATGTCCTCACACTTGCCCAACAGACCCAATACGTGCCTAATTCCCAGACATGTCAAAAATATCTATTACTCTTGGATACTTCAATTCATATGAAGCGTACTTCTCAGCCCTGGCAGAAATCTTACTATCTATTTAAATTCAAACAGTTGTCAGACTATTCCATGAAAATTTTCCATGCTATCCTATATCCTTTTTATCAATATATAAGTGTTGGCATTGCCAACAATGCTGGGTGGGTATTGAAGAACTCTAGCATTTATGTATATCATATGACATATTAATGTCTAGTATTTGAATGAAAATGAGCATGGTTGGTTCTTTCATAAGCAACATAGGTTAGTACTTATGAATATCCTAAATTTCTCGGACTATTCAAGAGTCCATTTCTCTGAAGCCTTCTCTCAAATCTTAAATAAATACTAATGTTAATAATTGTGATAATCTTCTTAAAAATGGTATTCTATAACTTGCCATATCCATGTACCATCAAAATCAACTTCTCTTATGAAATTTAAGGCCATCTCAGTGCTGCAAACTGCAAAGACAGACTCCTGAGCAAGTGAACTATAGAGAAAAAAGTTTGATAAGTTTTTATCTTAATTAAATATTCTTGATCATCAATTCCTAAAGTTTGGATGAGATACCAGGAAAATATATAGAGTTTCATTTTGACTAGATGTTTCCTGTTAAGGCACTACATGAGAAGTTCCCAAGGGAATGCTACTCTCGTTGATGCACACTTCAAAGTTTCAAATGAGAACTGGTGCACTACTGCCGGTATGATCGCACCCACATTGTCTCACGTTGGTGCAACATATGTAGACTACAAGCAATGAGATACAAAGAGATGGTTTAAATATATTTATCTTAACTAAATATTATTCTTGGTGTACTTCTATAGATTAACAGAGAGATACTTTACTTTTTTGTGTCTACTTACCTCACCGTCTAGTTCAACATTATAAATTTCTGTTACAAATTGCACCTTTCTAGGACTCCGGTTCCCACCATAACCTTTTCAAAGTTACAACCTCGGAGACCCTCTTTTGCGGATTCTGGTAATGACATGCACCAAGCTGGGAACAGTTCATATTGTCCACAACATGAGAACATTCATGTCCAATTAAGCCCATACCTTTTATTACTCGATAGTTTTATTTTATACATTAGATAGCCAAATCTCAAATGAGAAAACTTTCAAGATCCATGAAAAAGCAAAATTTGAAAAGCACATAGTTTCTTTCAAATTAACTTTTAGTACCTTACTTTTACTCACAATCCCACAACTCTACGTTAAGTCAAATCATAATTATTATCATCAAACATCTAGCTTCAATATTTTTCATAACCTTATACTCAAGACTGAACTAAGTACAGCTAAGTACACTTCGAAGTCTACCATTTGCAGATTATGCAGAAACTAGGAATTGAATTCAGAATTTAGATAAACATCATCCCAAACATTTTACATGGTTATCCATTATAATCATACTTTTCGATTTATGAATCACTGAAAATACTTGGAACAGAAAGTAAAAGGCGGTCGCTTACTTGAGAGGAAGAAAGCTGAGTGGTGTAAATGAAGTTAGCAGAAGAAGCTAAGAAGAACCGATTCTGTTCAATATCGAAAGCGGTGCAACGAATCACTTCATTTTCTGATTGTAACTGGAGCTTAGATGACAGCTCCCATGATAGCTTCAGATTCTTCATCTTCTCACCAAAATCAAATGTAATGTTTTAGCAGGTATCGTATCATCAACAGCGAAAAACGGTTGATTTGGTAGGCAGAGAGATGGTCTCTGTTTAGCGAGCCCTAGATTCTGTTGAAAACGTTTATAGGGTTTAAGGGCTTCGCAGTTTCGCAGGGTTTACTATATTTTATGCTTTTGTCCCCAATTAAAAAAAAAGAAACAAAAAAACATGTTTTATAATTATAATTTGAACCCATTTGACTTGTACAATTTATATGAGTTTAACAAATGGTTAATTAGGTCGAAAGATAATTTATTGACACTGTTGGGTAACATATTAAAAAATTTTCTATTTGAGGTAACATACTAAAAAATCAAATTAATAAATGTAACCGTATCGGATTAAAAGGTAAAAGTTACTGGCATGACAGTTTTCGTATCCAGTCATCAGTGTTTTTAAAATTTAATATTGCTTAATTATTTTTAATGGCACAAAATAGTGCACATCATATAACAATTAAGTTGTCGTTTCTATAAAAAAAATCTGACTGGGCAATGAAACTATAACATCAATAATTTTTTTCTTTCAATCCGATATGGTTACCTTGATTGACTTGATTGGAAAGTATGTTACCTTAATTTATAAAAATTAGTATGTTACCCAAATTGAAAAAACTATTACAACATATGACCTTTGACGCAATTAGCCCTTTAATAAATGAATCTAGGGTGTGTTTGAATTTGTGTTTAAAGATGACGTAACATTTTGAAAACTAATAATTGAATAAGGGGGCGTTTGGTTCGCTGGAATCTGGGGGAATTGGAAGGAAAGGGAATCCAATTCCAGTGAATTCCAATGTTTGGTTCACCAGCTGAAAGGAATTGGAATCCTTTCATTTTTAAATTTTCCTTTGAATGGTGGAAAATAGGATTCCTTCAAGTGTGGGAGGGAATTAAAATCCTTTCAAGGGGGGAAAGTGACCAGTTACCAAAATACCCCTGAAATAACCCTACTTCTTCCTCATCATACGTACGTTGCTTCTCATCCCCTCCCTTCTCCAGCGACAATCTCTCTTCTTCTTTGGAAAGCTCCTTCTCCGGCGGCGACGGCGGCTTCCTTCTCCAGCGACAGCGGCGGCTTCGGCGACAGCGGTGAGTACCTCTTATTGATTTTCGATCTATTCTTCCTGATCTATTCGATCTTTTCTTCCTGATGTTTGATCTGTTCTTCCTGATTCATTTCGATCTGTTCTTCCTGATCTGTTCGATCTGTTCTTCCCAAAAACAAGGGTTGATAATCGATTCTTCTTTGCACGGTTTCCTTTTGAAATATGTTTATGTTATTTTGATCTAAACTACTTCTGATTTCTAGAAACGAAAAAATCTATTTCTGAGATCTAGAAACGAACGTTGTGTTCTTCCTGATCTAGAAACGAACATTGTGTTCTATTTCTGATTTCTAGAAAAAATCTGTTTTTGTTATTTGAATATTGTGTTCATATGTTAATTATTTGAAAGATTAGTTTGCATTTGAAATGTTTTTTGTTATTTGAATATTGTGTTTATATGTTAATTAGTTAATAAGAACATGCACTCCTTATATGCAACCATAAAAGCGATATTGACTGGCTTGTTGGATGGGTCTTGGCTCAGGTAATATATTTCTAATGTATTAAAATTGTTGGTTTGTATATGGTTTTGCTTGTGTTATCATTACGTTTACTTATTATAGATGTTTTTATGTTAATTTTATATGCTTCTAGGTATGACAAGTCAAATTAGGCATTATAAGGTATGGACAAATATTGAAGAAGCAAAGCTAGTTGAGGCTTTGGTAAACATGACAAATGCGGGAGGATTTAAAGAGGATAATGGTATCAAATCTGGATATTTACAACATCATGAGCAAGCGATGAAAGAATCACTTCCAGACTCGGGCATTCTAAGAAAACCACATATCGAGTCAAAGATAAAAACAATGAAGAAGGATTGGCAATGTGTTTATGATATGATCAATGGTTCAAACACTAGTGGGTTTGGCTATGATGCCGAAAAACATTGTGTTACTGCGGAGACTCCAGTATGGGAGGCGTACCTCCAGGTAGATTGTTATAAACTTTATCTTTTTGTTGTTTATAAAGAAGTGGCTACATGGAAATATTTTGTTTTTCTATCTATAAAAATTATAATGTTTGTAAATAGGTTCATAAAGAAGCGAGTAGATGGAAACACAAAACATTTCCTTACTATGAAGACCTTTGCATTGTTTTTGGAAAAGATCGAGCACAAGGAAATAAAGCTAGAGACTTTGTTGAGATGGAGCAAGGGGTGAACGTAGAAGAGGAAATGCTAGACTTGGAGGATGATGTTCGTGATGCGGAAGAAGTTAGTCGTAATACAAACTTGCAAGGTGATGGGACTTCACCAAGTGTTCATTCCAAGAAGCGAAAAAGTCGATCCGATGATGGATTCAACGATGTGGTTGACTCGATTACAGAGAGTCTGAAAGAAATATCGAAGGACATAACTCAAGGTATTAAATATGAAATGAAAATCAATGAACAAAGTGACAATATCCCTGATGAGATATTTAAGATGAACTCGCTAACTCAAGTTGAGAAGTTTCAAGCAGTTGGCAAGATAAGGAGTGATCCAGTTAAAGTACAAAACTTTTGGAAATTTGATGAAAGCGTTAGAGAGAGTTGGGTCAAACATATTTTGGAATCTTATAGATTTTCAGTTGTGATGTTAATTGGAATTATTAGAACTTTATTATGGTTGAAAGTATGTTGTCTTTTGGGATGATTTGTACTTGACATTTTCAATTTGGATATTGAAGTTTATTTGGTTTTTATAATGTTTTATAATATATTGATGTGTATTATATGCTTGTTTATAAATAAGATAAAAAAATTAATGGATATTAAAAAAAATATTATTTAAAATGATATATTTATATATATATATATATATATATAATTCATAAAAAAATTTACATGTAAAAATTACAAAACAGACAAACTAAACAAAAAATCAAGAAGGGTAATTCAGTCATTTGACATTATTTAAATCCAATTCTGATGACAGATTTATGAACCAAACAGGATAAGGAATTGGATTCCATTTCCTTCTCCTGCCAACCAAACATCCATTGGAATCAAATTCAAATTCCTGACAGATTCCAATTCCTTGACAGATTCCAATTCCTTCAGAAACATTCTGCGAACCAAACGCCCCCTAATAGTTTTAACAAAGAGTACTGTCAAAAATGCAATGTTTAGTTTAGCTTCTGTTGTTTGCTATCACAATTATCAAATAATCAGTATTTAAAGTGTATCAATTTACGTTTAAACTTGTAAAATGATCAAATAATTATTTATTAAACAAATAAGTTATATTTTTCAGGTAAGATCATGAGTGGTACTCACTCAAACCATATTATCTATATATACACACACGTACACACTATCTCTCTCTTGTTTTTGTCTTTAGTTTGTCTCAAAATAGATTTTTTGAAACCTATATAAAATTCAAATCATGATCCACAGGGCTTTTATCATCTTCAAAAACAATTAACAACCAACATATATAAACTAATGAAGGTTCTTTTTAAGAACTTTGTGTTGAACTGTTGACAATAAATGTTCACACTTTGCTCCTGAGTCTTTAGGCATTATAATCAATATTAATAAAAGGGTTAAATACGTCAAAAGGTAATCTATTATCACTGTTTATTCAATTTGGGTAAACTTCCAAATCAAGGTAATCATATCAGATTGAAAGTTGAAAATTACTGACATGAAAGCATCTGTATCCAGTCATCAGTTTTTTTAATTTCTAATATTGCTTAATTATTTCTAAATTTGCTCAAAATAACAAATTATTATCAAAAAATACTTTTAAATTGCACAAAATAGTGCACATCATATAACAATTAAACTATTATTTCTGGAAAAAAAAATGTTGACCCGGACAAAGAAACTGTCACGTCAGTAATTTTTACCTTTCAATCCAATATGGTTACCTTGATTGACTTGATTTGGAAAGTATGTTACCTTAATTAGAAAAAAAATTAGTATGTTACCCAAATTGAAAAAACTGTAACAGTATGTTACCTTTTGATGCAATTAACCCTTAATAAAAAGTAATCTCGGGCGAGAGTCATGTGTTTGGACTTTACACGATTGTAACATATAAATAGATTTATGATCAAATGACAAGTTGTATCCCAATTGTAATTTATACAAATAAAAAACTTTTACCTATTTATTGTTTCCAAAAGTAATCTTGATCATTCAAGACTATCTCCATCAGGTCTATCAATGAATCAATTTTTAATCTAAATTCATCCGATTCAAATCCAATTACATGCTCCAATAGATCAAGAAAAGGAATCCAATGATCCATTACAAGATCCAATAAATGAATCCATTTAATTGGATCAACAAGTGGATCGATCCATTTAACTGATATCTAAAACATATCACTTACTCAACCCCACCACCACCGCTGTCGTCACTACCTCCACCGCCACCGCGAACTCCATCGCCGCCCCCGCCATCGCCCCTCGTCGTCATCTCTCCTGCCGCCAACGCCCCCCTTCCACCGTCATCGCCACCCTGGCACCTACACCTACCATCAGTTGTTGCTCTCGCAGTCGCCATGGTGGGTAATATGGTAATTGTGGGGTGGGGACGTGGGGTAGGGTAGGGATGGGATAGGATAGGAGTGTAGTGGAGTGGGAGTGGGGATGATGATGGGTTGGAATTGGGTTGAATAAGGTAAGGTAGGGTGAGGTATGGTACGATGGATGGGTTAGGGTATAGTGAGGTGGGAGTAAACTATGGTAAGTGTGGGGTAGGGTGGAGTGGGGTGAGTTGTGTTAGGTAGGGTAAGGTTGGTTGGTGTGGGTGGTTTTGGGGTAAGGTAGCCAGTAGCGTGGCTGGGTGGGTAGGAATGGAGTAAGGTGAGTAGGTGTTAGGATAAGGTAGGGTAGAGGTGTTTAGGGTGGGTGAGGTGAGGTGGTGGTGGTGGTTTGGTGGGTGGCCTATTCTTCGTAAGGGTGTAAATGAGACGAGACAACTCGTGAGCTACTCGAAATCGACTCGCTGTTAATCGAGCTGAGCTCGAGCTCGAGCTACTCGAGTAGTAATCGAGTCGAGCTCGAGTATTAAAATAGCCTGCTCGATAGGCTCATGAGCCTAATCGAGCTTGAGTTTACAAGTTTACATTTTTACCCTTCAACTTTGTAATATTATATTTTTATCACTTTTTTATAAATCAACTATATAATCTTAAACCTAAAGTTACATTTTTATATTTTTACCCTTCTTGATTGTTGTTGGGATAAAATTAGATTGAATATTTTGTATTTATATTTCGATTTTCTTTATCCCGAATTTAATCGAGCCGAGTCGAGCTCGAATCTATCGAGTCGAGCTCGAGTTTCAAAACTAATGCTCGATCGAGCTCGAGTCAAGTTTCGAGCTCGAGTTTTATTGTCGAGCTCGAGCTCGGTGATACTTGACTCTACTCGACTCGATTACACCCCTAATTTTTCAAATGAAAAACAGTCATTCATAATAATGTTATATCTACATAAAATAAAATCACATGTCTTACCAAACCACTCTATTGTTAAACACTTCGTGATAACGTAATTTACCTTTTGTTTAAACATACAGTACGAACTTTCAATTTTAACATAAAACTGCATTAATTTTATTTTCTTTGTTTAATGATTTATAATGAATTTTTATTTTCTCTACATATCAGAAAAGAAAAAAGGGACCACCTTCTGGAACCCCACGGACCGGTCTCACGGCAAACATGAAGGTAGATCGTGTAACTCGATTAAGAGACACGTATCAAAGTTTGATTCATGAATCTATATTGTAAATTCTATTTCACCAGCCACTAAACTAAGCTACTGACATGGGTGGGTATGTTTGGCACGACTAGTTGCAGCCTCGATATGTAGTTTTTCAGAAGAGATTGAGCTTTTTGTTTTTATAAATATGTATGATAAAAATAACTTTTAGTATTAAATGACATAAAAAATATTGATATTAATTAAAAGTTTTAGTATATAATTATTTAAAGGGTAAAAGTGTAATTTTGTATGACCAAAAGTTCAAACTTATTTTGAAAACTACTTCAAATAGCTTCGCGTGGAAGAGTTTTTAAAGCTTTCAAATCCAAATAAAAAAACTTAAATACTTAAGTTCCTATCAACCAAAGCTTGAGCTTCTAAAAAGCAAAAGTTGAAGCTATTAAACGCTCCCAAAAGTTATTTGTCAAACACACCCTATATATATATATATCATATATATCACAAACATACATACATAATGATTTGAGAGAGAGAGAGAGAGAGAGAGAGAGAGAGAGAGAGAGAGAGAGAGAGAGAGAGATCAAATGGTACATTAACGAACTCATCATAGTTCATAAACGACTTCAAAGCTAAGGCAATATAGATTTCCAAATTCCAATATTCCCACCAAATGTATCAATTTTGCATTTTTACTAAATTACCATTTAGTAAAAGGAGCAACACTATTATACTAGTCACTATGGCTACAGCCTACAGCAATGAAATATCCAAGCCAAATACCGGCAAACGCTCTACCCTCTAGGAGGAGTGAACTATATGGCATAGTCGAATACAATGCATCATTTGAGACTCGTGTAGTGAGTTGACTCAAAACTCATTCAATCAATACCTACGAAAGCGAGGGTCAAGAATTACACGGTCATATGGGTCATACATCCGAGCAGATGGGCACTCGATTTCCTGGTGTCCCCGTCCACCACAATTGTTGCAAATAACCATAGGCACACAGTCACGGCTAATATGACCAGGACGACCACAATTACGACATATCATATCCCGGAAAGGATCATCCATCATTGATGACGAGCCAAGTGAGCCCAGCAAGCTGGACGAGCCAGACTTTGGACAATGGCGTGCTACATGGCCAGATATGCTACAAATATTGCATATTGGATCATTGTGGCAGTCACGAGCAAGGTGACCAGTTTTCCTGCAGTTGTTGCAAGCCTTTTCATTGGTGCAGTCAGCAGCAATGTGCCCGGGTTTGTAGCAGTTGTTGCAAAGACGAGCATCGTAGGAGGAAACACTTGGGTTATGACAATCGCGAGCCAAATGCCCTACTTTACCGCACATATGGCATACTGGATCATTCGGGCACTCACTCGAGAGGTGTCCTGACTCCTTGCAGTTCCAACACATGGTGGTTGACGTACATTCAGCTGCAATATGACTAGAAACAAAGATGTAACATGTTAATCTTAGGGACGGAAATCTGCATAACAATCAGTGAACATCAACAATATGTGAATTGATTATCTGCTCGATGTTTGGTAGTCGTTTGATCAAATAACAACACATCAGGGGCGTTTGGTACCGTGGAATGGAATTTATAAGCTATTTTAACCATGGATAGTTACACATGATAATGAAAATGAAGGAAAAAGTATAAAACTCCATTCTTTTTCCATATTTTTATTCTCTCCATGTTGGTAAGGAAGCGAGAGAAATGAAATTTATACTAAACTTCATTCTCTACTCATTTTCATTGAGAATCAAGACTCTTGTCACATAACAAAAAAGCTTGTAAACTTCATGTGATTCCGTTCCATTCCACCATACCAAACACTCCCTAAGAAGATACTTATACAGTCATACCCAGGAAGTCCACAGTTGTTGCAGACAGTCACATTTGTACAGTCTCTGGCAAAGTGTCCAGGCCGTTTACATTTGTTACACAGGTAATCTTGCCTGCAAAATTAGGTGTCATCAAAAGGGAAGTTGTAATCCAAGCATAAGATAAAATTCACACTGTAAGCCCAAAACCTGAGATTAATTTACAGTTTCAAAGCGAAATATGTTTAATATTTATATTTTAAAGAGGCACACAATTCATGGAATTTCAGTTATTCGCTTTCAGCTTTCATGAAAATAGAACCATGTCCTTTACCGTAGTTATTCATGTAGAGTGACTGAATTTAACCGTTGATTCGTGGCATTTGCTTCATGTTTTATGTTGTTTAATTGGTCTATTGACCATTGTAAAGTATTTCCCTAAATCAATGGTTTAGGAACATCTAAATTTGTCACTTGAAGAATTATGTGCTTATTAATATCCTTATTTATTTTTCAAAGCAACCTTTTAAATTTAAACCAATAAACCAGATTACAACATTATTCTGCAAGAGGCAGAACAATCATACTAAGGTGCTATTTGTTTTTTAAGATGTTAAATGTCTGAAGTATGAAAACCACATCTGAAATTAAGAGGTGGTCTTAAGATCTGAAATCTGAAACTAAGAGGTGATATTAAGATTGTTTGTTTGGAGGATATAATATTAGGGTTGTAAACTAAAAATAAAGAAAAGGCCCTCTTAAATTTTTTTTCAGACCAAAGTCTTCCTCTTAATATTAAAAGGTAAATTTAGAGGTTTAAACCTTTTAAGTCTAAACCTAAACAAACGGTCGTAATTTATTGTAGATTTGAAGTTTAGACTTCAGACCTTTTTAAGAGGCTCTTAATGGAAAACAAACGAGGCCTAAAACAAACATATATCAAAGAATAGAAACCACAACTATCACTCTCAAATCTCAATGGTAATGGGTGTCACAGAAAACACATAGTTCTCGAGCCGAAGTGAGATCTAGCCAACCACACAAAAAACACCCACACCAGTCTGCAGCAGCCAGAATCAGCCCTTATAGAGGGTCCCGGGTTACAGGCAAACAACTGAACAAAACTCCTAACAGCAGATCCATTGGGAACCCCTCTGCGATCTAGCTATTCTATTAGTTATGTTCTTATCAGTTTAATACCCTTATTTCTATTAGTTTTGCCCTGATATTTTGATAGTGCTTCCTTATGCCATATGCTAAAAGCCTAAAACCTTGTCTTGATAAAGTGAAAAGGTGATCATTAAAACGCACACAAATTTAAGACCACCCTCTACATGTTATTTATACAATCAATCACTGAAGCAATATGAATATATAAATAACTGGGGAACTTCCAGTGCTGGACTTAATCATTAGTCATGGTCCATAATTCGTTTAATACATGGCCTATATTATGACATTTGATATCTACAACTGATGCCTCATTCATTCTCAAATTTGACTAAATTGAAAAATGTACGTCGAAAAACATACCGATATGCAGGCCTATCCCTTTTGTATGGTGCATCACGGTAAGAAGCTCGATCTCTGCTGCGGAACCGCTTGGCTAGACTAGGACTCCTGCTCCTGTCCCGCCTCATATTGGACACTGGCATCAAAAGTACTCAAACGTAAAACGTTCAGAAAAGCAGCATACATCAAAGCTGCAGCAGCAGCAGATAGTATGATACCAATACCATCATACCAGCAATTAGCCAACAAATCATCTCTAAAACAAATTTACCACGACACAGCAACAAATCTGTACACATGACACATTTCAGGACAACTACCAAATAAGATGAGTATGATGTTAATCGGTATGATATGGTTCAAGAACAACACTTGCAGCAGCCTACTATTCGACTTGTAAATAAAATTCAGGATAATAAAACCAAAATCCAACGGTATGATATGGTTCAAGAACAACATGCAACTACCAGGCCCGGTTTTTTGGGCTGTGCAATGTGATCAAATGCACAGGGCCCCATATTCTAGAGTGCCTCCAATTTATATGTAGTCCATATGTTAAATACGGTCTGGTCCAATTTTCTATCTCTATATGGAGCGACGAGCACTGCAGCGGCTGGTTCACAAAGAAACTGAGTCGACGACAGCAACAATCAAATAATCCATAGAGAATCTAAATCGACATCATATCAGCAACAACTAATCGCATATAGCATAGCATATGACTAAATTGATGGTCAGTAATTGCAAATGGAAAATACCAGAAAAGATGTCTGGAAGTCAGAAATTGACGGCACATTGTGTTAACTGAGTACTATTTCTATCTAATATTGTTTTCTTTATTTAATTACTAAAAGGAATTTAAGATATCTTGCTTCAATATTTCTTAATTTATGAAGGGCTGAATGAGGTTTTTAGGTAGGAAAATGAATGGGATTTGAGAGAGAGATAAATGGGTTTTTGAAGACGTGGAAAAAGAGAAAAAGCTTTCGTATTCAATGTCGGGATCATTTAGAGATTGGAAAAGTAGAAGTTTAGTGGGGTTCACACTATCAGATTTTAATATGATGTGCATAATGAAATTATTAAGTCCAAAACAATTTCTAACATATGTCTTATGTCTTTGATTTAAGAATTGATACAGTCGCTGCACTAAAACTTTTCGGATCGTCATTGCCATGGATTCTTATTTTCTCAGGTGATCAATTGTCAAAATAGAATCGACTTAAATATAGTTTTTAATATGACTAGAGTACATAAATATGAATGATGATCATGCTAATGTTGACAATACGGTGGTAGATATTGCTAATCTTGATATTATATTTAGTCAGACAAGTTGAGGGATAGTTTTAGAGTGTGTTGCGGAGATAATTCTATTAATTGTATTCTTGAATACAAAATTCCTAAATGGGATCCAACGTCATCGTATACTAATATTTTATTAAATTATGAGAAGTACTATGATATAAAACGGTTTTTATATTCAAATTATTACTAAACTTGTATATATAATTTTGCGTGTTCGAGGGGGACTATTTTATTATATGGCACAGGCCACCAAAATTCACGGGACGGATCTGGCAACTACCAAAGATGGTGAATCAAAACATGCATCCAATAATGCCATCAAACTAAAAAGTTTGTTAGAATTCAACTAAGCTATGAAAGTGCCAAAAAGAATATGATCTATGAATCCTTTCCCTGAGAATGAGATTAAATCAGCAAAACCAAATGCTCACATCATTCAAACACATGAAATACATTTCTTAATTGAGGTTTAACATACTATTATGAAGTTCATAATTGACGAACATTGTTTACGAATCTCAGCAAGATCAGACAGCTTAATTAAATCTTATGAAGAAAGCACAGCAACCTAAGAGAATTATTGACGTTAAATTGGGTATCATATCATCAATACATACTCAAAACAATCAGAAGAACACATTATATTCAGCTCACGAGTAAATCATAAAGAAGAAACGAATTGCGATCAGTAGTAACAGAAAAGTGACGAACAACATTATTATAAAATTAGAAAACGTATGAGAAGATATTATAACCATCTTGTTGAATTCATCACGAACTAACCTCACTTTGTCGTTTCGTACGTAAATTCAACTGAAATTGAAGCGCCAGGTGGAAAGCTGAAACCCTAGATTTGTATGCATTTCAAGAATTGGGGAACAGACACGAACAACATTATTATTATTATTATTATATATTGAATAAATGGACGAATCGACGATGAGCTCACTCTTGTAAGTTGTAAGTTGTAACCATGTATAAGAATTGGTTATGTGCATTTCAGTCCCCGTATTTTACCCATGTCCAGTTTTAAAAAGGGGAGACTATTTACACCATGATGGGTAGAAAAAGGTCAACGTTCATCTTGGAAAGTGAAGGGATAATTGCTTAAAAAAACTTCAAAGGTGGACTATTTTTGTGATTAAAACCTCTAACCATTTTTTGTTGCACAAAAAACATCTAACCGGTAAAATCTTGTGAAATTAGGACTTGACCGGTTATAATAGGTTGCTATGCTTACATGGCATACACGTGGCGTCCACATGGCAAACCCGACTTACATGGCGCCTACGTGGCACTACATGTATAATTCTTAAACAGAATTTTTGCATAAAAAACCCTAAATTTGGTGACCTTTTCGATTAAAACCATTAACTATATTTTTCTCTCATCTACCCAACAATAATATTTACATTTTCTCTTCTTCTCTACCTCCGGCAACTCCGATTACTCTATCTTTTCTTTATGTTCAGTGATGTTTATTTTATGTATGTATGTTCGATTAACTTTTGTCGTTTAATCTTGAATTTTAACTTCAATTGTGCCGATGGAATCGATTTCATTTTGTGTTCACGAATTGCATTTTTAGGTTCAGCTTTATGTTCATTTCGTTTATTTATGTTCCATTTTAGCTTCTGAATATGATCAGCCAGAGCAGTGAGGTTCGCTAGCTTAGAGGGTGGAGGTTTTATTGGGAAACAAATTCTTTGTTTGATAAATAAAAGTTTAATAAATATCCATGTTGTCAAAATGCAATTAGTGAAGACTCAATTTTAAATATCTTTGTTGCTTGGAGGTTTTTTATCAAATGAAAAATAAATTGGGGTTTTAATTGAAAAAACTAAACAAGTTGGAGGTTTTTTACACAAAAATCTATTTAAAAAATGTTACACGTCATCAAGTTGCAACCGGCTAAACCGGTTGCAAGTCAGATTTTTTGAAAAAAAACCCAAATTTACAAAGTTTTAACTGGTTGTAGGTTTTTTATGCAATGAAAAATGGTTGGGGGTTTTAATCGCAAAAATGATCCATCTTATAGGTTTTTTGCGCAATTTTTCCAAAAGTGAAATAGTAAAATCTGTCATTAGTCTATTGGCTAATTAATTATAAAAAACTGATTTCTAATAATATAGTAATAATGATAATATAGAAATAGATATTTATGGGATGAGAATAGTAACACCATTTTAAAAATATTGACTTTGAATGTTTATTTTCATTTTTATACCATTTTTTAACACGGTCTTATTTTATGCAAACTAATAGCTAATAGCCTAATAATGTATCCAAATAAATAACAAAATATTTAAGACTAAAATTAAGAAAACAAATTATTTAATAACAAAACATCTGAATTTGTTACATCGATCTTTAATCCCTAATAGAATCAATTCATTTATTCATGAGTTGATGAACTGATACTAAATACTAATTTAAAGCATGGATAAAAAAAATACACATACATTAAACGAAAAGAAAAGTGTATATATGTGTGTGTACATATATATATATATATATATATATATATATATATATATATATATATATATATATATATATATATATATATATATATAGGGGTGGGTTCAATGAAAAACCACTATGCACGTGAAAACTATGGAAACCTACGCATACCGTCCGATTTGGTGCATTTCATGAAAAAAGCGGTGGCATGATCGTAAATAAGGTGATGCATCACGCGAGATTTGATGCATCATGCGGGAAATTTGATGCGTCACGCGGGATTTTGATGCATCACGCGGGGAATTTGATGCATTTGTGGTGGTGCGGTGCGGTTTTCACAAGTTTTCCGGTGCATTGTGGTTTTCCATTGAACCTATATATATATATATATATATATATATATATATATATATATATATATATATATATATATATATATATATATATAACACCTCGAAACTTAAAAATGAAACCTCCATCGGTGAAAAAACAAATCTAGAAAAAAAATCATAAACTTAGTTTGTTTGGTTCTTCTTGACTTTGTCACTTATAAAAATTAGTAGAAATATTATATGGGCCAGTGCCCACAATTTAGTTTTGAGGAGGGTGAAATAATTAATTGCGATGGGCCGGTGCCCACCATCTAACTTACATAACCGGTTTCAGATATTAAAAAATTAGATTTTTATAAAACTGGTTTTAATAAAACCAATTTCTTAAATAAAATTCAGATTTTTTGGCTTGTGTTTTTTTTCCTTTTCGACTTGCTTTTTTTTTTTTTTCTGGACAGGCTTTCTTGTTTTTATTTTTTAGACTTAACAAATCAATTAAACAAATACAATTATAAATTCATAATTATATATTTATACCACACACACCATCTTTTTATAATTACAATTACAAATATTAATTATAAATTAAGTTAAACATATATATTTTACTCCAATCATATATATTTTTATATTATATTTGATTATAAATACATAAAAATTTTAAAGCCGCTAATTATAATTACAAATTGGATTTTTTTTTGAATTTTTCCAGTTTTTTTAAACCGGTTTTTATCCGTTAAAAATTTCTGGTTGGCCAAATAAATAAATAACTGGTCAAATAACCGAATCAAAAAAATCCGGTTATACCAAACTGTTTCGGATCGAAACGAAATTGAATATTCAGATTTTTTATGCACGGGCCAAAACTCATCTCACCGTTGTCCATCTCTGTCTGCAGTTAAGTTGCTAAAAATTTAATTTATCCATGTATTATGGCATGTAGATATGATTTGAAGTCAAAATAGTTTTAACATCTTTACTTGTAAAATGTTTGTGTAAAAACTTTAAAAATAAATATGGCAACCGTTAAGAATACGTTGTTTTAGCCGTGTCAATGATCAGACCATCTAGTCATCTACTATTCTACTTCACTGTCTCATGAATCGATTAACAGCCTCATCCATGTTATTACTTATTAGTATATAAATGTCTTAGATCCACCACTGAAATTTTGGATGGTAAAATTATCATAAGATCAGGAAAAGAAATTAATTACTCGATTGGTACAAAAAAAAAAATTGAGTCACAAATTTGATCGATGATAATTCCAAATGGTTGGTTGTTTTACAAGCCTCCTTCTCTCACTTTGCTAACCATGCACACCTCTTTAATGTGATACGAAGATTAAGTTTAATCTGTTAAATTATATATTTGTATAGTGTAGGGTTCATTTGTGTAAGTATTGTATCTATATATTGTTAGCTATTGCAATGCATCCCTACGGGGTTTACACAATAACATTGTATCAGAGCTAATTAGGGTTTTCACATCATTAACAAAAATAATATGAGTGAAAGAGTGTATGATTAGTAAAAGTCATGGAAATGGGATGTACATATAAGTATATAACAATACCCTTTACAATTAGTATAGCAATACCCTTATTATAGTAATGTTGATGAACTATTTCAGGAATCGTATTATTTCTCGTTTCATAAAAATGTAACATATCTTTTTAAAGAAAAAGGGTAATCCTTTGCAACGTATCTTTTCACTACTAAAATAAACTTAACCCAAATTATCCTTTTCTTCTTAAAATAAATTTACAAAAATAAGTCACATATTAACAGGAAAAACTAGTTCTTTGTCTGAAAATAAAGTTAAGTCATAATACCTTGCCTTTTTATGTAAATTAATCTTGATGATTCGTGTCAAAAACCCATTTGCATGCAACTTTTATTCAACTTAAAATCCAAATTCATTGTAGATGTTTATAATTCATGTAATGGCACTTCCTAGTAGGGGTGAGCGACGAGTACCATTTCCCGAACCCGAACCCGTACCGATACCGACCGGTACCGAATTAATATATTCAGTTCGGTATTCGGTTTTTAAATTAGCTAAAATTCGGTATTCGGTACTCTCGGTTCGGTATTCGGTTTTTAAATTAGCTAAAATTCGGTATTCGGGACCGAACCGGCACCATATAAAATTATACGGTTCGGTATTCGGTTCTTTCAAAACTAATAATTCGGTTTCGGTATTTTCGGGATCGGTACCGGTTCGGTTCGGTCCGGTACCGAGCTCACCCCTACTTCCTAGGTCCCTATAAAAGCAAGAATCTTCAATTTGTTACATCAAAATTGAACAAGGACCAGCTTATGGTCAGTATAAATGAGTTGAGTTTGGTTAGTAGGATTTTAACAACTCAATTAGGATTTTGATTTATAAAAACTCTCATGTTATGTTTGGATAAAAACTAAAAGGAAAGGATTTACCTTCATTTAGCATTTCACATTCCCGACTTCTCATCATTTCATAATGCACTCACCCCCTAATTATTTTAAAATCCTATTATTTTAGAATCCATCGTTTTAAAATCATGCAATCCAAACGGCACGTCAGTGTCTAGTGGTCGATAGTACATGAAGAACGAAAAACATTAGTAGA
Organism: Centrapalus pauciflorus; assembly: GCA_020465985.1. Taxonomy (NCBI): domain Eukaryota; kingdom Viridiplantae; phylum Streptophyta; class Magnoliopsida; order Asterales; family Asteraceae; genus Centrapalus; species Centrapalus pauciflorus. Next base: position 456,681 of record JAANYP010002633.1, read on the forward strand.
CTGGAATTGGAGTTTTTTTTAATAGAAAAAACATGCATATCTGTTTAAGTAACGACGAACAAGATCTTAATAAGCCAAACACAAGAACGAAAGATCACAACTTGTTTTGATTTGATGATTGATTCAGGCAACTGGAAATGAATGCTTTACCAGCCCATGAGCGTTCTTCTAACTTCGTTAATGATATCATGTTTAGCTCGTTTGCTGGTTAGTGGGAATCCTCGGTTCTCGGCTAATAGAAACCTGTACACTTCCCATTCACGATCTAATGCCGAATGTCTTCCGATCTCGGCCTGTAGACAACCATGTGAAAATGGATAAGCACAGGGCCGTCTCTTAGATTTCGGAGGCCCTGTGCAATAACTATAAAAAGGACTCTATAAACTTAAAATTAATATATTAGGACCATCAACATTAGTCTTATTTTTAAAAACTTATCAAAAGTCCCACTTTAAAACTTAACGAGCTCTTCAATTCGTTTTTTCTTTTTACGTTTTTCATACGCAGACTCGTGTTTTCCCATCCTAGAAGACATAAAAGTTTAAAAAACTATTAGGAAAATGTTGAAAGAATGAAAAGATACAACCTAATGGTGACTTATTGGGCTTTGGATTTGTGATGTGACTTATTGGGCTTTGGTTTCACAAACATTACATATAAACATACCCCAAAAAAAATTTGTGGCCCTGGGCACAGGCCCATTTTGCCCCCTCTCATCACTAAAATACGAAGTGTTTTTTTAACTAGAACAACAGGTCACCTTTAACAAATTTCACAAGAGAAAAATAACTTAATGACTAAAATGATAATAAAAAAATAACAATAAGGGACCAAACTGATAAAACTGTAAAAACATATTATAGTTCTTTTCAATATTAACCTTAATATTAATAGTTGTATACTTCTGTTCATGTTTCGCTACAAGTGTAGTTTTTTTTAAACATTTGACAATAATACTTTCAAAACTGTTCCAATTTGACGGTGAAACAACTTGGTAACCCGGTAATAAGTTATCTCATAGGAGTGACAATGACGATAGCTGGGATGTCGAGTTTGGAGTCCTCCAATCTTTTGTCAAAAACACGGGAAACTCGCCATATCAAAACATTATCAAAAGTAAACAGCTATTATGCATTATTAACTTCAAATTTACGAAAATTTTCCTTCAAATAACTGGTTAAAAATACTTACTGAGAAGACGCATATATCGAGTGTCTTTAACGCAAAAGTGACGTCATAAACAACACGAGGCCTTCCCTTCCCAGATAGCTCGACGGGATTAGCAACCAAAAGTTCTGTGTCAGGCCCACGGTTGGTGATCATGACTTTCAATGGACGTAGCATCTCCTCGTTTAGACGGGAACATAAAGCGACTTGATCCTCATCATTCAGAATCTTTTTCCCATCTTCACTTTGGATAAAAAGATCCAAACTTCGATACCCATTAACACTAGGAGAAACTCTTCCGTACGCTATCTGAACATAGACAACATACATCATTCACCAGAAACTCGCATCGATTTTAGTCAACCAACTTTTAAGAAATATACATATACCATCTAACTTATCATCAGACAAGATGGTTATACCTGAATATGACAATCCTTAGAAATTCTTAAAATGTCGTAGATAAGGCCTTTCTGATCACGGCATTGTATTTGAAGCAACGAATGAGCCGGGCTTAATAGATTATCGACTATTACTGTAGCCTCCTTAACTTTTGATTGTGGACGATCTTCCATATCCGAATAGTCTTGGCTGAACAATTTTTCAACGATTGTTTCAGGAATGGAAGAAAGCCCTTGTTGACATTCATACTCGGGTCCTGCTAACTGAAGTTCACAGCTGATGCAACATTCTCCTAACACAACACTAAGGTACTCGCATGTTTCTTCACGCCCGATCTTCGTGTGCAATAAGCCCCTATCAACAAACATTACATGTTACAAACCAGCAATCGGGGATCATGTAAAACCAAAAACTTTGTAAAAACCCGCATCAAAAGACAAAATATTTGCATCTTAGTTAAAAAGGTTGCAACATGAATTCTGAAATCATAACTATGACTTCAAAAATTATTGTTACGATGTAAAAATCAAGAATGCAAAATTTATAACTGAATATGCAAAAAGAAATTATATGGTTCTACAATATTTATGGGTCAGAGATGGCAATTCAGGCTCATTTAAGCAAACAGGCCAAAAACCAAAAGATAAACAAAAGATTGAATTTTTTTTCTAGAAACAAATTTTTTAATGCATCATTTTCTAGGATTTCCTTGTTTTTAAAAATTTACGTTCTAGTTTGCTTTTTTACTAGGTCAAATCGACACGCCGACCCATTTGGCCCATTGGACCGAAATTGCCACGTGTCCTTACCCATACAACAGCATATATTTGATCAGCATCTATCATACTTATAAACAAGGGAAAAACTTACATACTATCTGTGACAAAAAAGAGGTCCAAGACCTTTCCATCTGGGGTCGTCGTCACTTTTAATCGTTGAATTGTTAGCTCAAGCTCACATAGGACTTTTGTGACATCTACAACGATTGATATTTTGATAAGAAAACGTGTAAAAAAATGACGGAAAAGAACTGAAGGATACAAGTCCTGAGTCCTCACCATGTATAAACCCTTTTCGATCCAGCGAGAAAACCTTCAACAGGTACAGTGGCTGTGATTTAGAACTACCAGAGAACTGATCGAGATAAAATGCAGGCAAACACGATGGGCAACAAGCTACTAGACGTTTCTTTAAGCTCTCCCAATCGATTGTTAGAGAGATTGGGCGTGCGATAACCCACAAAACGATGTAACACCATTTTCCGTCCGTGGAGAAGTCTATAAAACATAAAAACATTCATCATCATCATCATCATCTAAACAAAGTGTCACTTAAGCAATTAAGTTCATAATATTATGCATATTATGATCTCGGGGGTGTTTGGATGTATTCGAAGTTGCAATAATCACTTTAATTTGGTTATTTAGGATCAAATAATTAGCTTTGGATGATCAGTTTTACATAAAATATACATTCTTGGGTAAATAATAAGAAAATGTTACATACTTGATATCTTTTGTGGATTAATTTAACATCCTGTATCCAATTTCACTCAATTTTGTACGGTCCATCACAATCAAGCGTCTTTTAAATAGAATTTCATAGTAATTAAACTATAATTTCATCATATTCATATGCAAGTAAGCATTAACTTGAACAGAAACCTAAAAATATTAACAACTAACGGATGAAAATAGGATTATAGAATAGAATTGATGAAGTAAATAAAAAGGGAAAACTCAGAAAGGAAGAGAATTTTGCTGACCTCCACGGGTAACATAGAGTCCGAATTCGAGTACAATTCTTAATAGGTCACACCCGAGTCCGGCCTTGTCGGGGCAGTTCACCGTCACGACCGTTGGAACGCCGGATTTCTTACTTTCTTCGATCAATACCACATCTTCCCACGACATTCCCATTCTTCTCTTCTCCGTGTGTGGATATTAATAGCAGAAAGTGGTATTCCTCCTCCGAATTTATGTCACCGGAGCCTAAAAAGGGTCCGCCGTAGGAGGGGACTTGGTGTTTTCAGCATGTTTTATAATGAGAATTATCTCCATCGTCCCCGCTTCCTCCGGCTCCCTGAGCTCTCACCGGCACCCCGAATTCTGTAACTACTAACTATGGAGCTTGAAATGAAATTTTGGTGGGGGTTTTAACAGAATCGGGTCGGACACTCGGACGGCGGTAGGGTTTGTATGCCCACGTCGACAGTTAAGTTTGTGGATGAAAATATGAAATGTCAGCCCCCATAATAAAAAATAAAAATTAAAAAAAAATCATTGGAGAACATCACACCATCACAAAAAATAAAAAATAATAATAATAATAACAATAAGATTACTGGAGATTCATTTGTGTTATAGTGTTTTGTCAGAAAAATATTGCAAAAAACGTCACCCATGCAAAAAGAGTTAATTTTAGAATTAAATATTTATATATAATACGTCTGTTTCTATCACCTTAACATTCGAACTTGAAACTATTTAAATCTTTAATGTGGCGTTTGATTCGCAAAAATGTTTCAGAACAAATTGAAATCTGTTAAGGAATTAAAATTTGTGATGAATTATACTTGAAATCTAAATCTTGTTTGATTGATTAAAAATAGAATTATAATTTAATTTCATAATTTTTTTGGTTTATATATTTGTTAAATGTTTTATAATTGAATAAGATGGGAGGTTGAGTGGGTTGAGATACGGTGGGGTTTGTAATGCAATCTGCATAGAGGTGGGTGGGTAGGGTATAGGTATGTGTGAGATGGATAGGGGGTAAGGGTAAGGGTGGTGATGATGGGTAGGATAGGGTATTGGGGGGGGGGGTGTAAGATAGGATGTGGATGAGGGTAGTATGGGTAGTGTAGTGGTGGTTAGGTAGGGTGTGAGAGGGGAGGTGTGGCGTGGTGTGGCATGGCATGGGTAGGTAGGTGTGGGGTAAGATGCGGATCGAGATGGGTGGGTCGGTATGGTAACGTAGGATGGAGATGGGTAGCGTATGATTGGTGGGGTGGGGTGGCGAATGTAGGGTAAGGGTGGGGTGGAGTAGATTGTAATGACCATTACAGATTTACAGGATATGGTATAGGTGATGGTGATATGGGTATAGTTAGGATGGGTAGGTAATGTTAGGTAATGGTTAGGTAGGGTATGGGTGAGGTGGGTTATGGTGGGCATCGTAGGGTAGGGTGGTTTAGGTAGGGTAGTGAATGATGAAGTTTTAGGTTATGGGTAATTTTTGTAATCACTCATTTTCTCTTCTTGAAAAAAAAGTGATTTCCATCCATAGTGTGAATGAATGATTTCTGCATTCATTGTAAAATTTTAATTTTCAAGGAATCAAATTTCATATAATAGTTGAACCAAACAAATGATTTGTTTGCAGCTAAATTCATTTACCTTCCAATTCCTTCAGATTATAGCGAACTAAACGTCACCTAAAATCGTATTTATCTTTTACCAATGATCTGGTAATATTTGAGCTTTATTTATATTTGTTTTTTTTCTTGAAAAACTATTTTACTGATAAGAAACTATCAAACATGTAATACGAAGTATTCCAACACTTCCCTTGATCGGCAAGACACTATTCAAAAAGTAAGGTGAACAAGACTACACAAAACCCAGAAAAACATCCAATAATAAAGAATCTAGACAAAACCTTACAGTTATATGTCTACACGAACCTTTTAAAACAACCCGAACAATAGAAACTCGAGAATATGAGCAACCCACGACGTCGAACTGAAGAGAAACAAACTGTCATCGTCCACATATAACAAGTTGTAACATCCGTCTTTTGGGCCTGGTACGTGTAATTGTTTTAGTGGATAATTATCTTATTAATATTGGGTTGGTCCAATTATATCCCGTTTCGTGGATTGATACGTGTCGGGATGGGGCTTGCGTGTCATTGGATTATAAATTTAGCGGATGGATTATGTTTTTGGGATCACGGGATTAAATGGGTTAAATGGGTATTAATAGTGAAAATGTGATATCGGGTTCGGGTTAATGGGTTCGGGACCGGTTAAAATAGAAACGTATATATGTTTGTGCTTTCCTTCATTCATTATCCATTGAGAGAAATCCCTAAAAGTGTATGTGTGTGTTTGTGTGAGAAGCTTCAGTAGAAGCAAGCCTTCCCAATCCAGAATTGAGTGTGGAATCTGGGATTTAACTCCATCATTTTCTTCATCTTGAGCTCAACAAGGTAAGGGTATTGAATTGAGTCTCTAAATTTGTGATATATGTTGTGAAATGGTATAAAGTGTAACAACCTAACTTTTGACCCAGTTATAAATTCAGTATTTCGAACCGATAATGTAATAATGTTACATTATTTGAATTATAATTTAATTAAGTTATGAAATATCTAATTAAATTATATAAATATTTATATTATGAATTAATAAATTATTAAAGATAATTAAATAAAAGAGATATAATATACAAAAATGAAAGTGGGTTAACTAGCAAATATAACTAGATGAAGTATATAAACGTGATTTAGTATTCAAAAATCAGATTCTCTCTCTCTCTACTCTCTCTCTCTCTAACTTTCTCTCTTTACTCTCTCTCTACCTTCTCTCTAAGTTATCTCCCAAACCGACCGTCCGATTATCAAGTTATATATATCGTTAGAAAGATCTCGGAGAATACTACACGAATCTGCTATCTCCTGCGTGATTTCATACGAATTTGAGGTAAGAATCGATATTTTTACGTTTTTATATATTTCGGTTTTTTCGAATTTATTAGTTTTATGAAATCTAAAGCTATTTTTATGGAGTTTAACTAGAATTTGTATAATATAATCGAACATAGGTTTGTTACGTAACATATTCGTGATTTTAGGCCTAAAAATGTATGTTTTAAAGCTGTAAATATGAACAAATTCGAGAATGCCAAGAACAAACTCGAAAATACATAGAACAAACTCGAAATTGAATTAAATTCGAAATATATTCGAATTTAACCATTAAATTCGAAAAGCATACTTCGAATCTAATAGATTCGAATGGAGGTTGGTGATTCAATTATATCCCATATGATATATTCTTATTCTCATAATTTATGCATTTTCACTTCATCCTATTTTCATATCTATGGTTTTCTTTTCATTTTCCAACCTTCACACCTCATTAATAAATCGTTAATAAATATTACACATATAAGTCATCAAATTTAGTCATGTGGGTGTTCGAATTTATTCTCAAATTCGAGATGGTCCCATATGATATATTTAATAGTATACATGTTTGAAGTTAATATATATGATCCACATTTAATTCTTAATTTTGAAATTTATTCCTTATTAATAAGATTTGACTCTAGCCAATATTTAAATTTAAGTCTTCAAAATTTGTTCGAATTTAATTATTAAATTCGAACTCCACTCCTTAAATTCGAATATATTAAATAAAATACATAGACCACGCATAAAATAACGAAATAATTAGCAAAATGGTTATATATATATATATTTATATATATATATTGACCTTTGAGAATATATGAAATACAGAATATTAATGAAAGATGATATATGAATGAACAAGTTATCAGAATCAGATAAAATAAAGAATTTAAAAGACTGAAAGATAATGCTATTGATATGATTTTTGACACGATAATTCTGGACAGGTTCAGTAAAATTCTGAACAAAGATTTAGAGATTTATAAAGTGGGTCAAAGATTTGATTTGACAGAGAACAGACTGAGATAAAATCCTGAGATAACTCAGGTGGCAGATTTTACATCTGTTTGATAAAGACCCAACACTGTGAGTTATAGATATTCAGATTTAACATGCTTAAATTTCCGGTTGAGACATATTGTTGATGCTAGATTTATTTGACATTCATATTATCAGCTGGATTGTGACCTGTGCACACCAGGGTTGGGTGTTGCCCAGTGGATCATGATAGCTATTTGACTTATCATTTCATATGATATTGATTTTACTGTTCATTTCAAATATTGCTTTAAGATTTCTGCTATCATGACTTGATTACGTATGCTTCATCATTGCATATACTTGACATATTGATTCAGCTTGATTAGCCCTGATTGGTCTATTGTTCTAGACCTGACTTTTTCACCAGTTCTATTGAACTTGGTAATGACCTCCGATGTTCCGCCACGTTGATTTACTGGTAGCTAGCCCAGTATGTGGCTGATCCCCACGATTTAAGCGTGAGCGTGGCTTGAACATCATCCGACTCTATGACTTCTATGTCTCAATCATGAGGGCTGTAGCGGCAGCCAAGACATATCATGCTAGATTGATGATCCGCTTGACATGCATGTTAATTTGAAAATCTATTTACTCACTAAGCATTGCTTACGGTTGCTACATTAACATTTTTACAGGAAAAGACAAAGAAAAGTCACCTGCCGGACCTAGTACTTAGGTCTTACAAAGATCAAGACAGAAGTTTCATAGACCTCTACTCAGCAAACCTTTTTGGTACTAATTGGATGATGATAAAATGATGGTCTGGGTAGATTTATTTTAACTATATGATGATATGAATTATATTAGACTTGTGCCCTTTATAAGTTTAATTTAAAATCGGTAATCTGTATTAAACTTAAATCCTAATATTTTGTACTGTAATTTATAATTCCGCAATTAATTACTCTATCTTAGTTATGGTTGATATCGTATTGCATGATGTGGGACCTAGACTGGTGAGAACTGCCCCGTAAGGGGTGATCTTCACATAAAGTGATCCCCAAGCTGTAAGAAATTGTTATGTGGTGTATTTGTGTGTATATTTATGGTTGAAATCGTGTATGAAGGGAGTTTTGACTCCTGGGCTGAGTCTGAAAATCACAGGTCAGGTATGGCTACGACCGCATGGCCACGACGCGACCAAGGGCATGCGGGAAAAATCCGAATTGAGTCTCATTAAAGGGTTGTGAGTCGAATTGGTATCGGGTTTCTCCGAGATTGTTTCGGGTCGGGTTTTGTTTGGGGTTTCGGGTATCGATCGGGTTTCGGGTTCCGTGGGGTCGATTCGGGTTAGCGTGATATTGTTATATGCTTGAGTTGGGATTGTGATTAACCGTTGGGATCTGTGTGTTACAGGGACTAGCAGACAGCGAGCCAGGTTTGATCAGGGAATTCAGAGTTCGGGAACCCAGTCAGGTGAGTACTCTAGTTCTTTTCTAAACGCGCGCTTTCTTTTGAGTATTTAGCGGTGTCGCTATTATCCGTGCGTGATATATATATTTGAGACAGGGACGTGAACCTCGGGTATATTCTTATTCCTTATACGTGTTGTGTATGAGATGTGAGATCTATATCAGGGGTCCGTGATGAGTCCCATACGGACGGTGAGTCGCGATGGGGATCACGTGGGTCGACTGTCCCTAACAGTCCTTGGGGCGTATATATACGGTAGAGCCTGTAGTCGGGTTGCTCCTGTGCTACAAGGTTGTTGCTGCTCACTGCTGTGTGCGGTGTGTCGGCCGGGGAGGGGTCCCCACAGGACTCGTGTTACTGTACAGATCTCATACTTGTGCCTTTATACCTGAGATGCGTGTTGGGCAACAGAGACATGGATAGGGATTGTACGTGCTATGTGCTATGTGTTTATGTGAAGTGTCTAACCCTCGTGCGCTCACGGGCTTTATAGCTCACGTCTTTGAGTCTAACATGTTCAGGGAATCAGAAGGGATCTCAGCAGCCGCCGAGGTAGAGCTGGGAATTGACTTAGAGATTCGATTTCTGTGTTTGTGTGATGTTTAACATTGTATGGGATTGTTGTTTTGGGAATGTTGTATCAGTTGTATATCTGATAGTCAGCGTTGTTATGTGTAGTTTAATTCGGTTGCGAATGTACTCAAACGTGTTTAACTTTAGTGTATAAAGTTTTTAATTATCCATAATCCGCCTTATCCTATGACATGCGTATCATAGATTGATTGCGTTATTGCCACTTATGATATTCGGTTAACGTGACATTTCTGGGATCGGGAGGGGTGTTACACAAGTTACCAATCATCTAGAGACCATGAGTAATCTACAATTTCGACCACGAAATAGAAAAAAAAAAAAATAGGCATCTTGAAATCCAATGAAAATAGTATATATGTATCTCGTAGTACAATTCTGCTTGTAGAATTTCGTTCCTACTAAAATGATATCATTCTCAAAATCTAGATAATATATAATGTTGACCATAATACTACTTTCCAGCATTGACCTCGAGGTAAATACGAGTAAATCCATCCTGTTAATATTACTTATTTATATAAATCTTTAAAGTTTTTATTGAAACCCATGAGTTTTATTTGTATTGAATTTTGATAATTAGTATGTATTATATATTTTGTTTTGGGTTAAAGTCGTATAATACCAACGTACTTTCCAATGTGTACCGATATGTTATATGACTTTTTTTTTCTTACACATATGATACATATATTTTTGTCTTCTTATATATATTGTAAATGTACTTTAGTTTTTTGTTATGATGTGACACATTTCTATATATATATATGTGTGTGTAGGGGTGAGTGACGGGTACCATTTCCCGAACCCGAACCGGTACCGACCGATACCGAATTAATATATTCGGTCCGGTATTCGGTTTTTAAATTAGCTAAAATTCGGTATTCGGTACTCTCGGTGTCGGTACCATATTTATCTCGAATATCCCGATTCCGAACCGAATATATAAATAAGCTAAAATTCGGTATTTGTAACTTTAAAACGTTAACTTTGTTTGGTATTCGGTATTTGATCTTCAGTTTTTGATATTAGAAATTCGGTATTCGGGTGCAATATTTGGTGATGTATGTTTGGTATTTGGTATCTTTTCCTTATCCGGTCTCAATACGTGACTGACACCGAAAACCCGGTCCCAGAACCGGAACCGAACTGGCACCATATAAAATTATACGGTTCGGTATTCGGTTCTTTCAAAACTAATAATTCGGTTTCGGTATTTTTGGGATCGGGATCGGTTCGGTACGGTCCAGTACCGAGCTCACCCCTATGTGTGTGTACTAAATTACATAAAAGAAATTATAGTTTATACTTAATATGAGGGTAAAAATATAATTATGTTTGACAAAAAAACTCTAAATTTTTCAAACGCTACGTTAATCATATATTTTTATAAGTGTGAAGAACGTAATCATTTAAAATACAAAAATAGGGCTTAAATCACTCATTTTTGTAAAGTTCATGGGTCGAGTAGTTTAAAAAATAGTTTAGGGACTTAATCATTTATTTTTATTAAGTATAATAAATGTCTTAAAAAACAATTTAAAGATTCACTCACTCATCTCATGATGATTTACTTGTAAAAAAATAATTTAGAAATTTAATCATGTGATATTTTGTTGTGTTTTTTTTTAAAAAATTCTACCACTAACCATTAAATCAAAATCAAACAAAAAAAGTTTTGTTGGCTATTATACATGAAAAAGAAGATACAATCTAGAATGGGAATCGAACTAAAATAATTTGTAATTATTTGCATCCAATATAATATTTGTTCTTCTTTACAATTTCTTTTTATCACATTTTACAAGTTGGCTATTCATTAAATAATCAATAAAAAATCTATATACTTCATAATTATAAATGTTATCTTTATGTTTCATCACTCTTTTGATATTTTAATCACTTGTCTACCTTTTAAAAATCATTTTAGGTATTATATGAAAAAAAATAAATTATATACAAAAACAATATCGATTTAAATATTATTATTGGAGGGAAAATAATTTATCAAGACAAAACCGTCTCTGTCTAAGGAAACGGTCCGCGATTATTCCAAATAAAAAGTATGTGGATATTGGGTTTTATCAATTATTGCCATTATCTTTTGCGCTAAAAAATTGTAATTTTTAATTATATTTAAATTTGAGTCTGTGGTTGTAAGATTTTATTGCCAAAAAGAAATGATCGTATTTCGTTTGATTCTCTTGTTAGGAGGAGACATAAGTGGATGCGTTTGTATCGCATTTTACATGTGATGAAAAAATAAAGGGTTTGCTTAAAAAAATAATGATTGTATTATTACATATTAATCTAATCGTTAAAACTCATTTAAATGCGATATTATCTCACAGTAAATTTAATTAAAGGATAAACAAACAATAATAGTAAGTGGTTATGGATTGATTTTGCTAAATAATAATAATTGTGATTAGAAACATATATAATAACATGCTAACATTTTAAAAACAGGCCTGATCAATTGTGTTTTAGACCATTAATTATTATTATTTTTTATTGAAACTGTAAAATTCTTATTGCAAGTATATATAGAAACACTTTTTTTTTTTAATAATGTTTTTGTATATAACAAGAATTTATCGTATAATTTTTTTTAATATATAACAACAAATATATCTTTAATGAAGGACATAAAATATAAAGATGATAAAAATGATAGTAAAAAACTAAAAATAAATGAGTCATTTTATATAAATTTGTTATGTATGATAAATTTTGTTATGTATAAATCACCTCTTTTGTTAACAAACAGATAAATATCACTATATAAAGCAAACCATTAACTCACCATCACCCCTAAATGAGGATGGATATGATATCAAGTATAAAATTATATTTTACATGTAACATTTGTTAAATTTGAAGATTTAGCAAACCAATTTTTTCATCAAGTGCCTCATACTCGGTTTTTACATGTAACACTCGTTGCAGTTTGCAGCTTTTCTGATAGTGACCTCATCTATTCCATCGCCATTCTCATAATAAGGATCACACACACTCACTCAAATGTTTCAATAAATAAATATTAATAGAAGTATTAGGGTTTGGTTGGAATCAATAAGGAGGCCGGAAAATATTGAGGAACAACCATCATCGTCACCATCGTCTCATTTTGTTCAAGAGAAAAACACAAAAAAATAAAAATAAAAATTGTCGTATGTATTTTTTTAGTAATGTTAGAATCCATGAAAATATGAAATAGAGTTTAAAAAGAGTTATGGCTACTGAAAATTGACATTATTTTTTTAGTATAATTATAATATTCCCAAATTTTAGGTTAAAAGCTTTCATTTATGCTTATGAAAGGTGACCTTTGTGGGTTTGGAGATTTAATCTAAAAATTACCAATGAAAGTGATATCGCCAATTTTGTGTATATTTATCAGACGATATCTGTTTTGATTTACATATTAATATTACTTATTGTTCTTTTTAAGTAAATTTTGGTATTTAGTAGAAATTCTATTCTTTTGAGCAGGTTTTATGAAAAGTACTCAATGTAGCTAATCTGGAAAAAGCGCGGCGCGGTAATTGCAGCAGAAAAACAATCCGATTCTATCACTCAAAAGTGCGGCGCGTAAATGACTTTAAATTAATTTCAATGGAGGTCCAATAGGGGAGCAGCCTTTTGAAAGCGCGGCGCGCTCTCACAAAAGCGCGGCGCGTAAATGACACTGTATATAATTTCAGAAACTCGTTTTTGAAAAGCAGATTTCAAAAATAGGGTGTTGCTGTGGCGATTTTTGGCGATAGAAGCTGTATTGATGCTCGATTTTTGAAGGGTTTTCATCTATTTCAACCATCTAACACCAATTTCATCAATAGGGGAGTAATTTCATCTTCATTTTGTCTTGATTTTGAATTGTAATTCAATGTTCATGGCAATTTGTGTTGTAAAACTCTTCAATATGATGGAGTAGTAACTTTTTGATCATTTGGGTATGAAATACCTTAACATTTGATGATGGTTATGTAATACTTGAAATATTAATATGTTTAGTTGTTATTATGGAAGAATATAATGATTTGTTTGCAAAAACATGTTTTGATTCATTTTGGATGTTGATTAACCTTTGATGTGAGTTAGGGTTTATTGATATCTATTCTAAATAAAGTGATTTTTATTGCTTTGTTTAAATCCTTTAACTTGTGAGAGTAATGGAAAATGGATATAGAAATGTTTTGCTATGAATTATGATATTATTTGTGTAAGGATGTGAGTCTGATGCAAATTATGTTAACATTGTGAAGTGAAAACATCATCCATAATAATAACCAATATATGAGTATGAATGTATGTTCTTAACTTTTGTAAAATAATGATTGAGTGATCTTCATTGTTTTATGAATGCATCTTTTGGTACCAAATGTTATTTGCATAATATTATGATACTTGAATTCATACTCATATCTTAATTGGTATAAATTCTCAAGGGAGTGATCCTTTGATAGTTTTATATTAATTAAGGAGTTAAGCTATTTGATAGTCTTTGAGTGATCTTGGCTATTGAATAACTTAAGCAATAGCATATTTTTATTCCAAGGCATTATCATTACTTAATCATCCATGTGTTAAGGGAAATAATCCCAAGTGATCATCCTTTAATCATCAAGTTTTAATCCTTCTCTCTTTGCTATTGTCACGGTGTTTGTAAACTCATTTGATAATCGAAATCTTAATGATAAATCTTACACATTATCGGCTATCTAACTTTTAATCTACTGCTTATTGTTTTGCAAATCCAATTATCCCTGAGATCGACAACCCGGACTTACTTAGCTATACAAGTATACGATAGGTAATACTTGCCTATTTGTCCGCTAGTTTTAGTTAATTATTTCCGTTTTTATATTTAAAACAAAGGTGTGCTAGCGGCACATCAGAAAGTGATAGAAACATTCTTAAATATTAGATTATGATATTCATAGATGATTAAAGGGTATTATGAAAGGGAAAAAAAATCAAAGTTAGACTCTTTTTTCGATTAAAAACTCCAATCAATGTTTTTTTGTCTCATAAAACCATCATTCAACTAAATCTCACATAATTGGTGTGTTACAAGTTGTACCAAATTACCGTGATTATGTGGCACATAAAAATATGACTACGTGTCAATATTGGCCACATTAAGGCTTATAAGATTAATAGTTCCTTAAAATAAAGCAAGGGTGAATGTAATCACAACACAATGAGACTTTAAAAAAAATTAATTTGTTTATTTTACAGTTTAAAACAAATTACAATGCATTTATGGAAGAAAAACAAGTTAAAAACATATTCTAGATATTTCAACTTTAAAGACAAATAGTGCAAATTAATATTCTAGCAGCTCAAGAAAAATCCTTGCTGAGAAACCCTTTAGCTCGATAATACCTAAAATACTTTGAGTACCGGAAGTGTTTGACATTTATCTGAGATTTTGCTTATATAATTAGTTGTGCATTTAATGTTCTCAATCATTATTTTTATGTTGTTTCATTCCGATTGGTTGAATGATGAAAATTAAATGACAAGACAATCATTGTTTTTAAATGAAAATACACAGTACAAAAAACATTATTAAAATAATAATACTTTTATATGCGTCATTGTTGATGTTGCTTTTCATCATACAAATGTGAGACCCTCTGATTTCTCAAAGGTCTCAAGTCTAGGCCCAGTAGCAATGCAATATCAATCAGGAAACTAAGATAAAATTAACAATTGCGGAAATAAAATTAATTACAAACAGAGACAGAATTTTAAGTAGCAAAGTACAAACATCTAGACTATTACATCAAATCACATAATATAAACTAAACCCGAACCCCAAAGCTCTATTATCATCCAAATACCAAGATGTTGAAACAGGTTCTAATGCACTTCAAGCTCTTTCAAAGTCCTGACCTATGAACTAGGTCCAGCCAATCCTTTGCCTTTACCTGAAAAATAATGCAACAACGGGTAAGCTTATTTGCTTAGTGAGAATGTAGAATTTTACATTTAACATGCAATTATGAACGCGGAAGCACATGCACTGCACTCGGCTCATGCACGGCTCAGCTCTATATGCACTGCACTAGGCTCATGCACATCTCAATTTCGAAGGGTCATTGGCCAATTAATGCTCTTTTGATGCGCGACTTTGCTCAGCTCCCAGTTATAAAACTGTTGTTGCTCTTGAGACTTTTAGACAAATTCATAAGGAATGCTCGGATGATGATAAATCCATACACACGCATCATTAGTGGGGATCAGCCACGTACTGGGCTAGCTACCAGTAAAAAGCTCTATATGGATATCATCGGAATGCTTAGCTCTAGCTACCCTCTGTGCTTTCATCACGTAAATCAGCACATCATAAGCCTAACATTAACCCAACACTCAGCAATAGTGATGGAGTTAAGCTTAACAATCGAATGACTCATCAATGAAATAGATTCTGGTAGAATAAATGCTCAGCTCAACAAATCATAGTAAATATACTATGATAATATAAATCAATAAGCTCAAGATCAGAATGCCAATAAAATAAGGATCATGCAATAAAAGTCTCAATTCACATAATATGCAGTTAAAGTGAAATCTACAACTCACAGTTACTGGCTATTTGTGCTCTTTTACTTTCTGGCTCTGGCTCTGTTGCTCACAATCTGTAGTGGATAGAACCACTATCTGACTTATATCAGACTTTCAGATGCTCGCCATTTTGCTCGTTGCTCAATCTGTTATTAATATCATTTCTGATATTTATTAGCTCTTATATCATCTGAATAATATATATTCTGTGTTCATCATTTATGCTCAAGATTCATTTGTTGGTCTTTGATCTCACAATCTTATATTTTGATCATATTATCATCAATCTCATAAATCTTATCAGAATCTTTCTATATTTGATCATTCATATTTATATAAGGAATTCTGTTGTATATATTTTAAATTATAAAAACCACATCCGGATTAGGACCATCCGAATTCGGACCAACCGGATTCGGTTCTAGATCATCCGAAATGGCATATCCGAAATGGTGTATTTGATCCGAATTAAGCACCATCCGAACTCGGATCATCCGAGTTCGGACCACCTTTCGTCCGCAATGGTATTTCATACGAAATGGTACAAGATCCGAAATTAGAAAGTCTGAATTATGTTTGAGTTGAGATCCGAACTGGGCATTTCATCCGAAATGGGTGCTTCATCCGAAGTGGCCAAGATATCCGAATTTTAAGCACTTCATCCGATTTCGGATTCATCCGAATTCGGATCTCATATCTTCATATTTTTCCAGAAATTGTTCTTAGTGTTCATCTTTTATACTTACGGATTTTTCATAAAAATTCCCAAAAATCCATTTTATCAACATGCAACTTAACATAAAGTTGTATTATCATTATTTGGTTGATTTTATACTATTTTCCTTATCGATAACACACTATTATGACCAAGATCATCCAAAATATGATATTTTGCCAAGAACACATTTTCATCAATAATTCCGATTTCATCACATTTTGGATGATCCAACCCATGATTTTAGTTTCTATCACTTTTATTATCTTAAATTCATTATAAACTAGTAAAATTTTACACATGCAACAACTAAATCTCATATTTTAATTCTTTGGTTTCGGTTTCACACAAAACCGAACCAAAATCTTAAAATCTTGAAATTTAATCAAGAATTACCTCTAAATCTTGTTGCTTGATGGTGATTGTTGCTTCTTGTAACCTTCAATTGTCTTAAATCTTCATTTAATAGCAAAATTATGGAGTTCTTGAAGGAGTTGTGAATAATCCGTGAGGTAGAGAGAGAGTAGAGAGAGAGAGAGTTAAAATCTTAATGATGTGTTAATTGCTATTAATTGGAGATTTTATATATCATTTAATATATTTGTGTATTTAACCCACTAAACTTTTGTATTTTACTTATCTTTTAATTTAATCATATTTAATAATTTCATAAGACAATTATAATTTAATTTAATAATCTTTATCTAAATTAAATTACATAACTTATAATGTAAATAAATTTACATTATTTGTATCAAAACCAAATAAAAGATTTAGATAAAAACTAGGTTGTTACAGAATGGGCTCCACCACGCACAAACTTCGTCCTCGAAGTTAGATATGTTCGATCAGACTTGGACAGATAGCTTTTATGATATCTTGATTCCCAAGACTGATACGAACCCTTGTGGTGTTTCCACTGAACGAGCACCAACTGTATTTCATATCTTTTATTTCTTTGAGATTCTCAAGCACAGGAAACTCATATTTCTCTTCAGAGTTTCATATTTGATTCATTATTTCACTTGCTCGATCATTTTAGGAATTCTGAATTATTATTCATACTCGTATTATATGAGCTTTATGCTTTTCGCCATAATCAATCCAGATAGCAACTCAATACATGAGTTAGCTCATATATCTCTTTCGTTTGATCTTGAGCCAGTTATAGCTTTTAAATCTCTCATCTGTATTGTAAAATTTTCATTTGCTATCTTATACAATCACATAAGAGATTTTTAGGATTTCTGATTATCAGTGATATAGTCACTTTGTGGGCTTTTGAGATTTAACTTTATATCTCATTCAATTTAGCCTGCAGCTCAATATATATCAATTAGCTCAGATCTCTTTTTCATTTTCCTTTGAAACTAGCTGTAAAACTTTTGGGAGTCTGATATCTGTACTTTATGTTTCTTTTATTGATGATGTTAAAATCATCAATCGCTTAGCTGATTTTCTGACTTGTGCTGACTTCTTATGAAGACTTATACTTTTCTTTGCTCTATCAAACAAATGAAATCTATCCTCCGGCGCAACAATTGGAGTTAACTCTTCATGTAGCGACTTCACCTCACCTACCTTGGTCTCAATTTGCGCTGTCATATCCGCCAAATCTTTTATGTATGCAGTCTCTCGAGAAGTAAAATCCTCCAAGAAGATCGAATGTTAGAAGCCAAGAATGAGAGTTTGAGGCAAAATGTTTGAAATGTTGTATTTAGAGCTTGTCGAACAAAACAGAAGTTATAATCGATCACATTTTCTTCGCAACGATTTCAACAGTTGATGGATATTTCAAACAAACCAAATATGATCCCGAATTTGAAGAGATCATACGCTTTAGAATCTTCCAGCGAATAAGAACATTAGTGACATGGAAAACAAATGTTATTCAGAATCGAATTCCAGGGAAACGATTTGATAGAAACCGACAATTTTCTTAGGCTTTCTCGGTGTGATTCGTTAAATATAACGGCAGCATCTGTTATTGAAGTCAGATCTCGAGTTACCAGAGTTCCGAAACCGTCTCCACGACCATTTACATCATCTTCTACTTTATGGCCATCGCCTTCCTCTATTAATTTACTGTGTAATTCGGTCAAGAGGCTTCGACAAAACTATAATCTTTAATTCTGTTTAATTATATGTATAGACTTAGGTTTGAATCTTCATTGGTGAATTTCTGAATTTGAATTACTTTACTATTTTGACGGAAGCTTTTCATTTTATTTGCATTTAGATGGAATAAGAATTCCATTTTAGATATCTCACTAGTCTCGCGTCGACATAGGGAGAATCCATTCTTACATTTATTTTGGCTTCTGACGGCTTTTCATTAGCCATTCATGGCTAATCGCTTGGCTTAACAAAGTTCTCAATCTATTTCTTTATCACTCTCGCTTTGTGCCTCTGACTTCTTTGATTTCAATTCAAATTGTTATTCGGTGTTTAACAATTTGATTCAAACACTTTTCTCATTAATATTTATTAGATCAACTACTTCTACCCCTGTCTCATTATAAGACACGCTGTAATCTTTCAAATTACAAGGATTTACGAAGTAGCTTGTGTTTTGGATTATATTTTGATTTCTTAGAGCTTTTTAATCATACACGATTCAGATTACAATACCTATATTGTCTATAGGTATTATTTCTTATTGGAAATGTATTTATATCGTAATTTCAACTGATACGACCCATATGTCATCCGCATTATTCACTATCGATGACAGGGTTGTACAGTTAACTCACTACTTATGTTGGAATTGAAATTCATATGGTAACGGAATTAAATCATTTTAGCATATAAAAAACTTAGTATTAGTTACCATTGTGGTCTTTTGGCGTCTCTGGTGTCTCCTCAGCATCCTCAGCAGTTATATGGAAAGCTCGCGCCTTTGCTGTAGGTGTCATTGTAGTACTCTGTTGGATTGCTCTGCCAACTGGTTGTTCCTGATTAGTAAGCACACGTGCATTTGGGCAATGTTTAGCATAATGTCCACGCTCACCACAGTTGTAGCATACGTCGTTTCTTTCTGGGCACTCATCGCTTCCATGTCCAATCCGGTTACAAGTGTAACAGGTCACATCTCTAGGGTTGCAGCGTCCGCTATGAAATTTGTTACAACGTTTACACGGTCGTGCTCCTGACTGTATGGAATAAACTCTAGTCTTCTGAGGTGTAGAGGATGCTCGTGACTGCTGCTGACTGGATTTTGATGAACCAAAGAATCTACTGGATTTCTGTTTCTTAGGTGGAGATGGACAAGTAGGATTTATAGCCATCATAACCGGTTCACAACTCGAATCTGTGAATTCCCGCTCCACCATTCTTGCTGCTTCCACTATACTGAGATACGTCGTGAACTTTATGCTGCTCATTTGTCTTCTATATATTGGATTCAGACCCAGTCTGAATCGGTTTATCTTACGCTCTTCTGTTGCTACTTGATATGACGAGTAGCCGCAAAGTCTCGAGAACTCATGCTCATATTCATCAACAGTCTTAGTTCCTTGTTTCAATTGCATCAACTGCATCTCGAGTTCGTCTTGTTTGTCTGTTGGACAGTATTTGGCGTTGAACATCTCCAAGAACTGTTCCCAGTCCAGTGTCATAATTGCTTCCTCACCATAGATGCTCCTTTGTGTTTTCCACCAGGCTCTAGCAGCTCCAACGAACAGTGCTGTAGCAAACTTAACTCTATTGCTGTCCAGACATTCTGAGATACTGAAAATCTCTTCAGTATGACTTACCCAATCTAACGCTTGTATTGGATTTACTGTGCCTTCAAACGTCATGGCACCACTCGCTTTGAAGTCTTTAAATCTACAGCCTTTAGGCTGCACAACTCGCTTATTGACATGCTCATTATCTGAATCTGATTCGCTTGACTGTTCAGTTTGTTTCTTTTTATGTTTACTTCTCTTTTCAGTTTTCTTTATTGATTCAATTTGCTCTAGCATAAACTTGTTTTGTTGCTCATTATTCTGGGTTATTAGTTGTTGCATCATTTCCAGGACTTGCTCTGGGGTCATGCCACCTGATGGTCCACCTTCTCCTGACATAGCTCTGAAATTAAAATCACTAAGTATTTAGATCATTAGGCTAGCACATTGTACCCTTTCATGCCCCGTCCTACTAGTCTCTGAAACCTATCTTAGTTCAAGCCATCCTGTCATGATTGATACTATAGCATTGCACAAGTTTGAGATCATGTATTACACGTAATACAATGATTCCCTCAAACTATTGCTCTGATACCATCCTGTGAGACCCTCTGATTTCTCAAAGGTCTCAAGTCTAGGCCCAGTAGCAATGCAATATCAATCAAGAAACTAAGATAAAATTAACAATTGCGGAAATAAAGTTAATTACAAACAGAGACAGAATTTTAAGTAGCAAAGTACAAACATCTAGACTATTACATCAAATCACATAATATAAACTAAACCCGAACCCCAAAGCTCTATTATCATCCAAATACCAAGATGTTGAAACAGGTTCTAATGCACTTCAAGCTCTTTCAAAGTCCTGACCTATGAACTAGGTCCAGCCAATCCTTTGCCTTTACCTGAAAAATAATGCAACAACGGGTAAGCTTATTTGCTTAGTGAGAATGTAGAATTTTACATTTAACATGCAATTATGAACGCGGAAGCACATGCACTGCACTCGGCTCATGCACGGCTCAGCTCTATATGCACTGCACTAGGCTCATGCACAGCTCAATCTCGAAGGGTCATTGGCCAATTAATGCTCTTTTGATGCGCGACTTTGCTCAGCTCCCAGTTATAAAACTGTTGTTGCTCTTGAGACTTTTAGACAAATTCATAAGGAATGCTCGGATGATGATAAATCCATACACACGCATCATTAGTGGGGATCAGCCACGTACTGGGCTAGCTACCAGTAAAAAGCTCTATATGGATATCATCGGAATGCTTAGCTCTAGCTACCCTCTGTGCTTTCATCACGTAAATCAGCACATCATAAGCCTAACATTAACCCAACACTGAGCAATAGTGATGGAGTTAAGCTTAACAATCGAATGACTCATCAATGAAATAGATTCTGGTAGAATAAATGCTCAGCTCAACAAATCATAGTAAATATACTATGATAATATAAATCAATAAGCTCAAGATCAGAATGCCAATAAAATAAGGATCATGCAATAAAAGTCTCAATTCACATAATATGCAGTTAAAGTGAAATCTACAACTCACAGTTACTGGCTATTTGTGCTCTTTTACTTTCTGGCTCTGGCTCTGTTGCTCACAATCTGTAGTGGATAGAACCACTATCTGACTTATATCAGACTTTCAGATGCTCGCCATTTTGCTCGTTGCTCAATCTGTTATTAATATCATTTCTGATATTTATTAGCTCTTATATCATCTGAATAATATATATTCTGTGTTCATCATTTATGCTCAAGATTCATTTGTTGGTCTTTGATCTCACAATCTTATATTTTGATCATATTATCATCAATCTCATAAATCTTATCAGAATCTTTCTATATTTGATCATTCATATTTATATAAGGAATTCTGTTGTATATATTTTAAATTATAAAAACCACATCCGGATTAGGACCATCCGAATTCGGACCAACCGAGTTCGGATCATCCGGATTCGGTTCTAGATCATCCGAAATGGCATATCCGAAATGGTGTATTTGATCCGAATTAAGCACCATCCGAACTCGGATCATCCGAGTTCGGACCACCTTTCGTCCGAAATGGTATTTCATACGAAATGGTACAAGATCCGAAATTAGAAAGTCTGAATTATGTTTGAGTTGAGATCCGAACTGGGCATTTCATCCGAAATGGGTGCTTCATCCGAAGTGGCCAAGATATCCGAATTTTAAGCACTTCATCCGATTTCGGATTCATCCGAATTCGGATCTCATATCTTCATATTTTTCCAGAAATTGTTCTTAGTGTTCATCTTTTATACTTACGGATTTTTCATAAAAATTCTCAAAAATCCATTTTATCAACATGCAACTTAACATAAAGTTGTATTATCATTATTTGGTTGATTTTATACTATTTTCCTTATCGATAACACACTATTATGACCAAGATCATCCAAAATATGATATCGATAACACACTATTTCGGTTTCATGAATGTTAGGTATAACAATGTTAATACATAAGTAATCCTAACATAATTGTTGAATTAAGAAAAAAAAAAAACAAAATAGGAAGAAAATAAATAAAAAAGATGGACTGAAAGCACACGTCACCGTTTTATCGGAAAGCAGCTCGTATATACATTCCACGTCACCGATCCGCTACATCTCTAGAGTTTATCCGGACCATCGATAATGACACAACGGACGTCTCAGATCCATCAAAAAATTATCACGCGGATATCCAATATCCACCGTCGATATTTTTGACAACCCGCGAAAACGCATCTGACCGCTAAAATTTCAAAATTCCCCAATTTCCATCCAACCCCTTTATAAACCCTACCAGACTACCACCCAATTCAAGCTCAACCAATTTCTCTCACAAGAAATTTCAAACCTAGAAGTTTTCGTCCAATCGAAACCCTAATTCGACAATGTCTGGCCGTGGAAAGGGCGGAAAGGGGCTGGGAAAGGGAGGAGCAAAGCGTCATCGTAAAGTCCTTAGGGATAACATTCAGGGAATCACCAAGCCGGCGATCAGGAGACTTGCAAGGAGAGGTGGAGTGAAGAGGATCAGCGGTCTGATCTACGAAGAGACACGAGGTGTTTTGAAGATATTTTTGGAGAATGTTATCCGTGATGCAGTTACCTACACTGAGCACGCTCGTAGGAAGACGGTGACAGCCATGGATGTTGTGTATGCTTTGAAGAGGCAGGGAAGAACTTTGTATGGATTTGGAGGTTAATAGATCTATGAGGTTGGTAGCAAATTCAATGCTTAAAATTATTGTAATGAATCATTTTCTGTTAGTGGAGATCTGTAACTGATGAATGTTAATGGAATCAAATGGAAATGCTTTCATTCTGAATTATTTCAACTTATATACCTGGTTGTCTGTTCTTTGATTTTGCTTGAAGCTTTGGATTTGTAGACAAGATATAGAGGTTTGTATCAAAATGACATAAAATTGGTATTTTTAAAAAAACGAGAAACTTATAATAAAATGAAGTTACTGGTAGATTAATTAGATTAATTAATGGAATTTTTTAAGAGGGCTCATTCAAGGTTAAATGACCTTAGGTTCCATCAAAGGGTAAACAAACATTACCTAAATGTGTTGATTTGTGTCACTTTTCATTATATACAGAATTGTTAAGTATGTAGTATAATTTAAAAAATACATAAGAAATTGTGATTCTTTGATTAAAATGCCTTTGATTTTGTTTACAATCTTAACTTGGTTAAAATTAAAATTGATTGTGGTTATGCATGTAAAGAAGGTTCTTGATTGATGTGATGATGTAAGATTAAATAGTATAACATTAATAAAAAAGGGATTTGAGTTATCGAATAATTAGTAAATGAAAAATATGTTATATATTTCTCCCATTTAATAGATTGTTAAGATAAATATTATAGATTTTAGGAGATTACAAATACAAGTGTTGTCTGAAATCACATCTGAAATTAAGAAGAGACTTCAACATTTGAAATTAAGAGATTTTAATTTTAGTTGAGACAATTCTTTTAAAATTTAGAGGTTTCAATTTCTTAAGTATGAACCTAAACAAACAATCTTAATTTATTATAGATTTGAACTTTAGACAGGAAAACAAACAAGGCTATAATGTTTATATACAGTAGCAGTATGAGTCTTGTTTAAACTTTAAAAGGGTTTTGTAAACAAATGGAAGTGAGTTTGAGGTTGATTCTTAAGATGTTAGGGTAAGTATGAAGTGGATGAATAATATTCTTGATAAAACAAAGGATAAGAAGAAGCAGAATGATTTCAATATATAATAGGCTGGTGCCGGAACATTCATTTCCCATAAAAGAAATGAGGCATACATGTAAAAAAAACCTGGTTAGTATACTAGTACACACCGACACAACATGAAGAAGGAAGTGCAGAAACAGGGAAGAAGACAAAAACAGTGTATTAGTGCGAGTTTCTTGGAATTCCAAGTCTTTTGCGGAAGTCTTCCTCCATACGTGGAAGGCCATCACGCAGCTTGATTGTTGGCTCCCAACCTAACACCTCCTTTGCCTTGCTGATTACTGGTTTTCTTTGCCGAGGATCATCAGGTGTGTTTTCCACTTGTATGATTTCCACTTCTGGGTTTATCAGCTGCATTTCCACACAGTCAGGATGCCTTTTAACTTTTAATCATTCATCAAATTCCAATGTTTCCAAAGTTTATAATGCTTAAAATAGCCATTTGCTCATTATAAAGAGAAATGGCATTGTTGATTATCTTACCATTGATTGAAGGGATGTTTTGGACATTTGAGAAAAAAATAAAAATTTTCTTAATCCAGTAACAGATTATCATCTCATGGGATCTATTTCTAGCAAGGAGAAAAAGTAGGTATCTGAAAGCAGATGAATTTTGGAAAAACTAACCTCTTTCACATTCTCTGCAAGTTCAAGCATGGTGAATTCACCTGAGTGCAAAAATGAAGAAACATCATTGCTTTGTCATTAGAGAGATACAGAATAGCAACAATTGGAATTTCAATACTAGTGTTTTAACTGTTTATACATCAAACATATCTAGTAACGCTAACCTGGATTTCCAAGGTTGATTGGTCCAGTATTGCTTCCTTCCATAAGCCGAATAAGACCATCTACCTGATAAGCACGAGAACAAGGGAGACACGCTAAATAAAATTGACGCGGCTAATGTAAAGGGTATTTAGTTATTTACAAGTTGTTGCTCACCATGTCAGAGACGTAACAAAAGCTTCGAGTCTGAGTTCCAGGTGATTGAACGGTTAAGGGTTCATTTCTGCATCAGAGCATCGTATGTAAAAATGACAGACAATGGCATCAACAATACCGTAGACAGCCGAAGGAAACGTCAGAATTGAAAGAAATAGACATGCTAAGAACAAATCAATTAGTCCACACATGTATAAGGGAGGGCTGTAGATTAGTATTTGTGTCTGGAATTAGCCTGTCCTTTCTTCTGCTTGCTAAGGGGGCTTTATTTGCTGAGGATCTAACAAAGAGCCTTGTCTGGACCGACCTCTATGGCTCCATTCCTATTGGTTTCTGCATACTTGCTCCTGTTTTCTTATACCTTTGACCTGGGACTATCTGATGGTTTTTCTTTGTATTGGAACGCTTTCTATATAGGTCTGCTGTGTGTTTTTGGCCTAGGAGAGTGATCTCTGAGGCCGTTTTGGATGATACTTTGTTTCCTCCTCTAAATGTTTATTGTTCACCTAGAAGGGTGGTATTTAGTTTTGGTTTTTATGAGCATGTTTTGGGTTCAGTTTTTGTTTATTTCTTGTTGTGTCTTGTTGTAGCTGGTTTGTTCTGTGCCTAGTGTGGTTTTTTGTTGTTGATGTTTATGTTTTCTTTATGAAAATGTTTATGTTTTCTTTATGAAAATTACCAGGGTATCCCCTTCACAAAAATAAAATTTAAATAGAAATAACAATGTTGTGTGTTGCGTAAGCAAGTTACCGGATTGCTTGAGCTATGAAATTGCTGACAACACGGCCATCATCAATGTTCATTCTAGGTCCATATGTGTTGAAGATCCTAGCAATCCTTATTTCTGTTGCAGAGACCCAAATTTAAGATATAAAATGGAATTAGCTAACCTTTGATTTACACCTGAAAATCTATCATGCGTCTTCAGTATAACAAACAAGGCGATACTCACCAATTCCATGCTGCCTATGATAGTCAAACATCAAAGTCTCGGCTACTCGTTTTCCTTCATCATAACAACTCCTAACTCCTGCGATACATATACGAGAAAATCCATATCGTCATTTAATGACCATCCCAAATTCAACCATGACAAAACCTCATAGCTAGTCATTTAATGGCCAAACATCATATTCTCCCCCTTGGTCTTTGTGTTCTGATTGCCAATGAGTTGATAGGAAGTCAACTAATGTAAACAGAAACAAAGTACCAACATATCAGTTGTACAACCTGGGTGCCTATAATAAAAAAGTATGTTTCTTTACTTGCAGGTAAAAGATGAGGATTATTGAGGGAAAAGTCCAGTTCTGCAACTGCAGAATGGTTGGACCAAAAGAGTGTTTGCCCGTGGATATGATCTTTCCATGAATAATAAGGAATAAAAATCACAAGTGGTCAAATAAAGGCTATGAAAAGTAGTGCTGTAAATTTACCGATAGGGTTGACATTTCCCCAATAGCTCTCATCCTGAGGATGCACAAGAGGATCTCCATATACCTCTGAAGTTGAAGTCAGCAGAATTCTGTAGGTAAAGGGACAACAGTTAAATACTTAATTAAGTTTAAAAATTCCAGAACATCAGAGATCAAGAGGTGCATTAACCTTGCCCCAACTCGCTTTGCAAGTCCCAACATGTTCAAAGTTCCAATCACATTTGTCTTGATTGTCTGTTTGGGTACCATATATTAAATAACAAGGTGTAATAATTCATATGAAATTAACTCCACAAAACCAAAAAAGAAGAAGACAAAGCAAGGATGAAAAATAAAAAAGAAGAGGAAAATTATATGTTCACAATTAATGTAATAGTAATTGAACTATAATAGAACTTAGAAGGAGGAGGAAAATAATTGTTGACAACTAATATAATAGTAAATTAGTAGTTGAACCTGGGTCTTATATAAGAGTAAGATACCTTGACAGGATTATGTTTGTAGAATATTGGGGAAGCAGGGCAAGCTAGATGATATATTTGATCAACCTCAATCAACAACGGCTCTGTAACATCTGCATCCCAAAGAATATAAAGAAAGTTAGGGAATAGAGGACAAACAGGTTTGAAACTTATGTTTACTGGCATAGCTGACGAAAAGGCAGAGCCGGTTAACTTAATGTTACACTATTCTCAGATTCTTCATTAGAAATCAGTAATTATGTCATCATTTACTTCATCACTATGAGCATACTTCCGAAACATATTTCTTAACTTGGGTTAGGATTTCAGTTACAAGCTAGTACCACAGGGATTGCATCTAGGTTTAATGCCATGAAAAGAGGTAGGCAGGTAACTCTTGCATTGGCATATACAACTTGAAATTAAATCCCCAGAATCACCTGACATCTCGTATGGCAAAATATTTGGCTGGTTTTGAAGGTCATTCTCACCCAACTCGTGTCATTATGGGGCCTTTAAGGCATTCTGCCTAAATGTAAGTCTTATCCCAATATTAAATTACAAACAACCTTTCTGCCTAAATGTAAGTCTTATCCCAATATTAAATTACAAACAACCTTTCTGCCTAAATGTAAGTCTTATCCCACTATTAAATTACAAACAACCTCATTAATTTTGCGCAATCCAACATTAGGAAGCTGTATAGGTATAGGTATTACCATAACGCCTGTGCAAGTGGGTGATGTCTCATGGATCTCATCAATAATAAGAAGAAATCTCTTATCTACTTTGGTCTGTGGGCAATATAATTGCAGAGGAGCGAATTCTAAATTCTCAAAAGAGATTACAAGAGTTGGCTATAATCTCCTAGTCATTTCCAACGTTTTGAGGCAAAGATACAATAGTTCGGGAGACAATATTTCTTACATTCTGATCCTGTAACTTTTATGTCATCAACTTTAAAAATGATGCATCCTGGCTCGGCAAGAGCATTCCTCAAAAATATAATAAGGGGAATACTAATTGCCAATTATAATATGATGTTGATCCATTTACCATATTCTCTTGCTTTAGAAAGTTACGCAGACAGATCAAAGGAGCCCATAGTGTACAGATAAGATACCCTGTGTGTTGAAATTTCTGGAAAGACAATGAAAGCAGTCTAAACTAGATGGTCTTTATGCATACAAAAATCAAACTAAGCAATGCCTACTGCTGAATTAGGCTGACATATAAATCCAATGGCATCCAACAAATGATGTTGTAATACTCAACTTGCCACTGTGCTGCAGTAATATAATCAACGAACATATAGGAGTACATACCATGACGAATAAGCTCGAATCTCGGGTGACCAATCCACTGTCTTAGATTGTCCTTTGATCCTGTGAAGTAATTATCTACAACCACCACCTAAGAAACACATCAAGATTCTTATAATTAAATTGACGGTGCTATCATGCAGATCCTCTGAAGCTCAAAAGCATCTTTCAAGAGAGAAAACAACATTGAATCCCATCAGTGAACTTCTAAAAGTATGTGTACCTCGTTCTTTTCATTTTCCATCAATCTGTCCACTAGGTGAGAGCCAATGAAACCAGCTCCTCCAGTAACTAATATCCTCATGTTGGCCTAATAACGTCAGAAGAGAGTTTATATTTCTACTGAAAAGCATATATATAACAGAACAGCTAGACTTTCCAGACTCGAACAAAATTGGTCACTGACCACCCTCCAGCAGGGGAAGGAAACAACAGGCTTGTAATTTTTAAAACTCTCTTTCTTTCCAATAAACACCCATCCAATTTAGTATTTACAACCAATGGAAAAGTAAACCATGAAGCAAATAGCTTGATCGTTCAAATTTAAAGCAACATCAACACTATACCTGGAAAAACTTTGCAGTACGTAAAGGAGATGGATTCGGTGGCGGTCTAGTAGTAGCATTGTCTGCTCCAGTAGTACCCTGTGTAGCCATCTTTCTCAGATCACTTGTTCACGGTATCTAACAAAAAACAGAAACCATCAAAGACACGCCTCAGATAAGAACCCTGCGAATTATAACAGAACATACTACATCTACAGAAATTCTCAATGAAATCATAGTGCTAACTTAATAACAAAATTCGGAAGATCGAATCTCTCATTCAATTACCTAATTGATCACCAAATCTGTACTAAAACCCTAAGTTTATGCTCAATTTCACAAATCACAATGCTACAACCTCGAGTTAAATAGCCGATCAAACACATCAGATAGACAATAGTGTAATTCTACCAACTAGATGACGAATCTTCAAAATTACGAAAAAACAGATCAACGAAAGTTAGGTTGTAACGAACTAGTGGAGCATCATGCACGCAAAGCAAATTAAACAATTTACAGATCTGAATCTGATGAAACAATAATAAGGAAAAAACAACAATTTGAACTAGAAATTGATTTCAAATGACGAGCTTACCAGAACGATCTTTAGAAAGAAATGCTGAATTATTATATCTTATTTTGCAAAATCGTGAGACTCGTCGACCCTTATATACACATGCATATGCAGATCGGATTTGGAGTTTTTACTTTTTAGGCTACGTGATGGTCCACGGTAGGGGTGAGAGGAGAGACGTTGATTAGAAATAAATCGCGGGCCCAGTTGTCCTAAAGCGTAGAGATGAGATGGTACCAGGGTAACCGGTGTTACGCGTCACAAGTGATTGTTTCTGAATGTAAAAATCAGGATTTATTTGCCACGTCAAGGAATTGTCACGTCTTTATCAACGAGCACGCAATCGTGAAATCGTGAACCATCCATCATCAAGTCCGCATTTGCAAAATGGGGTTTAAACCCATTTAATAAGCGGGGCGTCTCATGTGTTTTACAGGTCCTATGTTTTTTATTGAGAGAATTTTGTATACGTCCTTGAAAAATTTTCTTATTATGTCTATATCCTTGTAAACTTCCTTGTTACAGTCCAGGGGCGGATGTAATGAAGGGGTGCGACACCTATAAAACTTTAAAATACTGAGTTACGTATATATCAAAAATTCGAGTAATAGTTAAGATTTTTTTGAGTGACACCTACGAAAACTTTATAAATGTATTATATACAAATCTATTTATATTTGTTGATTTCGTTACCCAAACTAATTAAAATATTACTGAGTTTAATCATAAAGATTTAAAAGGAAAACAGAAGCCAAATAAATAACAAGGATAAGAGACAAAATTCAAGAACCAGCTCAAAAGATTAAAAAAGCTCGAAAAAAAACTAATTCAAACCTTGTTGAAGACACCAGTCTAATTGGTTGAAAACCCCTAATCGATGTCATCGCTTCATCGGTTATGGAGATGCTTAAATATGTTAAAAAAAATCCCCAACCTTGTGATTCTTTTCGGGACCAACACATAAGTCGATTAAAAATCTAAAAGTACGCAATTAAGTTTTAATGATTTATCAAATAGTATTTAACTTTAGTAAATAAAATTATAAGTTTAGTAAACAAAAACTCAATTTTAGTAAAAAAATTGTCTAAGATTTTAATGATTTATCAAATATTGAGAATGTGAAAGACGATCCAATATTTTCTAAATTGAATGGAGTCCGCGAGCTTGCTAAATTAATGATGAAACTAGGAAGCATCTTTTGTGTCCTTTGGTTTATCAATTGTTGAAGTTAATATTAGTTTTGTCGGTCGCAACTGCGACAGTTGAGAGATGATATTTTACCATGTACTTTTGTAATTATAAAGATCTTGTTATTTGTTAATTTTGTGTTGGCAATCCGTTTTGGTAACCCGATCCATCTTAGAAAGTATTTTGAAAATCTAACTATTATCCTCATTTTAAAAAAGTGACACCGCTAATAAAAAAATTCTAGATCCGCCCCTGATTACGTCTATATCCTTCTAAATCTTTAAAACTCTCATCTATATCCAAAAATCTAATTATTTGTTATTAAATTATTTTAAAATTTTAAAACATTATCTTTTTAATTCTCTCATTTATTATAAAAATACAAATATAATATACTAGTTTTTATTTTGTTCTTATACATATGAAAAGTACCCACAATTATTTAACAAATATAATAATTTTTTCTAATTCATAAGATTTGTGTTATCATTATTAGTACTTGAATAATTACCAATTAATCATACCAACTACGTATAAATTTATGCGTAAAGCACATGACAGCTCAGCATGACCATCAACTCCCCTCCCCTTTCCCAACTCCTTCATTCAAGAAAGAAACAAAATAACTAAACAATAGTACTCATGGTTCGATAATTATGACCATTTTCATTTTGTTCCAATCTAGGAATTTTTTAAATTACTATATTAATTAACCGATTTGATAGTATTAGAATATTTAATTGAATAATAACTAAAGTCTGAAAGCAAATGTGTAAAACATTAATGAATAAACAAATGGAATTAATTATGCAGTAAACGTTGGATAAATTATTTATTAGATTTCATGAAGAACAACGATCCATTTAAGTTGAATAAACAAATGTGTTTTAAAAATGTAAAGATTTATTGAAGGAAAAAAAAAAAGAAAGAATCTAGTTAGCGTTTGAAAAATTAGAATTGATAACTCTCATGAAATGTAAATATTGCTGTAAAATTTGAAGAATTCAAACATTCTCGTGAATATAACTTCAGTTTACAAACATGAAAGTTTTAGAAAGACACATCAAATTCATGTTTTGTATGTGGGAAAAATGATAATTTAAGGATTTACTAATAAAAAAATAAAAAAATAATATTTATACTTTTTAAATGATTTAATAATTTTAAATTAGATATTTGGATATATTAGTGAGTTTTAAAGGTTTAGAATAACATATATGTAATAAGGTTGTTTGTAAGGATATATGCGTTATAAGAAAGTTTTATAAGGATATATATGAATTCTCCATTTTTTATTATAACATAGTCCATTAAATATTTTAGATAGTAAATTGGTTATTTTGAGACTCAATTTTAATAGGTAAAGTCGAGTTCGTGAATAACAAAAAAACTGATTAGTGAGAAATTAAAATAAATAATACGCATCAAATTGAATTTGGCATGTATTCCATTTAACGCACTGATGCACAACGTATACATGTCAAATACAGAAAAATTTTATTGGTCTAAATTTAGATTTTTATTATAACCGTGAGACCCTACGAAATTGGGGGCCCAGTGCAGTCGAGTCTTCCGCACACCCTAAAAGCCGCCCCGGTTGATAAGATGATGTATATGTAAGTGAGAGGTCACGGGTTCGACTTCCGTCGGAGGTAAGTTAAAATTTAGGTGAAGAAAGTAAATCTTGAGATTAAAGGAGTAGTTTAGGAGTAGAATAGTTTGTCAAAAAAATCACGTCCACATTTGTTGCACCTTGGCCTAAAATCTTTTTTTTTTTTATTTTTTTAAAGGCTAAAATATTTTTGAATAATTTTACCTAATATGATTAATTACGTGGATGTTATGTATTCGATGTGTATATTTTATTAATTTTTATCATAATCATTTGTTATTTGTCCATCTATTTATTTTAACTTTCTATTTGTCCAGTAAAAAATAAAAATATTTTTTATTTGTCTTGATTTTTAGTTATTTATATTTTGAGCAAAGTTCTCAAACTCTATGTAAGAATCGATTTAGAAATACTTTGTTAATTTATTCAGTCTTCTGTTTTGGTTTCATTTTTCAAAAGTTATGTTGGTTTACTGTAGTTCATCTGATGACATATGACCACTATCTGGATCCTTTATGTTTAATGGTTTTTAATAACATAACAACTTTTGAAGAACCATCTTGCAAGATATGTTATATTGATATTTAAGAGTTAAAACTTAGTAGTTAAAATATATCGAAATAGCAACATATTAATTTTTTAATAGTTTTTAATTCTAATTATTATTATTATTAAAAAACCAAAAATTTTGTATTCTTTTTGGATAGAAAAGATTTAAAATTTGAGCGTTTATCATTTTTTCCATTTGAAATGATTAGAAAATGAAACTGTCGTCGTTTTTAAATTCAAAATAGAAATATGGAAATCAAAAAAGTTCGTCATTATTTTCTTTTGGAAAAATTTAAAATATGAATGTCGTTTTTTTTCGTTTGTACAAATTAATAATCATAATGTTTCGTCGATTTTTCCATTTAAAAATATTAAAAATCTTCATTGATAATTGTTCTTTCCATTAATAAAATAAAAAGTTGCAAAGGTTAAATTAAAAATCACAATATGATGTTTTTTCTGTTTAGATAAAATTACAATTTTGACAAAATGAAAAATCACAATATGATGTTTTTCTATTGATATGTTATATTGATATTTAATAATTAAAAATCACAAGATATGATTATATTTGAACTCTTTACCAACACAAAATGAAAAAAAATAAATAAACAAAAAGTAAATAAATTTAGTTTTATAAGAACCCAAACAAATAAAACACGAAGCGGAGCTAAGTTCTAAGGTCGTTCATTACATAATTTTTTTGTCCCGTTTCTAATTCAAAAGTATAAATGTTTAGATCGGTGTGGGCCTACCGAATGAGTATATTTAATTTACAATAACATAAATAATCCTAGAAATTAAAAAACTAAAAAAATTATGAATAAATGTACTGTAATTAAGAAAGTTTTACAAAGTTGGATCAGACCTCTCACTATCTTTCTTCAACCGTGAGTTTTTCTACTCATCAATCACCTTGAGACTAATTTACAAATTTGGGTTTTTAATTGTTTAGGGTTTTGAGCCAAATAATGGATTAGTTAATTGGTTATTTAACTTCTTGGGTTAAATAAGTAGTTGAGTTTTTAGTTTATTATTGTACCTTAAATATATTTTTTTGTTTCTTTGATTTGATGTAAAATTTGTAAATCAAATTATTAAAAATGTTGTCAATGTTTAAAGAATAAAATTTACACACTTAAAAAACTATAACTTGCACAAATAATTTTTGAAATATTTATACTACAAAATGTAGTTATTAACGTAGGGAACCATGCTTCGAGGCCTAAGTCTCTCCTAGACACCAGCTGATAATATATATACATCAAAATAAAATATACTTCTAATTCATTGGACACAAAACAATTTATAATTTAAAGAACATACTTCTAAAATAGCAACATAGCAACATAGTGCACAAAATAACAATATATTAATTTTTTATAATTTTAATTCTAAAATTATGAATGTCGTTTTTTTCGTTTGAATAAATTAATAATCATAATCTTTCATCTGATGCTTCCGTTTAAAAAAACTAAAAATCTTAATGGATATTTGTCCTTTCCATTTGAAAAAAAATTAAAAATTGCAAAGGTTAAATTAAAAATCACAATATGATTTTTATAAATTTAGATATAATTATAATTTGGATTGGTTCACAGTTTATAATTTTTCTAAATAAAAAAATGACAACCATTACGTTTTTTAAAATTTCCAAATGGAAAAAACAATGAACATTTATAATTTTCAATTTGTCCGAATAAAAACTAATAAACCATTCATATTTTCAATTTATTCGAACAAAAAACATGACTAAAATATTTCGATTTCTATATATTCGAATGGAAAAAAAAGAAATTCGTTTTATTTCGAACAAAAAAGATGATGAACTAATCGAGTTTTTAATTTTTTCGATGAAAAAAAAAACATTTTCGTTTTTAATAGTAATAATAATAATATTACTAAGATAAAAGCTATAAAAAAGTAATGCATTATTATTTTATGTAGTATGTTGCTATTTTATCGGTACGTTGTTATTTTGCTAAGATAGCGACTTACGTGAATGTCTAGTGTCCAACTATACAAAATAAATATTTAGAGTTTAGTACTTTAATAAACAAAATTTCGAGCGGTAAGATGTTATTTCAAATGAAATTTTTTGGTGAGTTATTTTAGTAAAAATTTTGCGTTTGCTATTTTATGCATAAAACCCTTTTTCTTCTGCTTTCGTGATCGAGTTACCTAATTTTGTGTCTGAAATGGAACCCTTCAGTTCGTGGATTCATCTTTCTTTGAGAACCGATCAGACATCGAAGGTTGGTGATCTCTGTGTTTAGATTTACAATGATATAACTGTCTTGTTCATAAACGATTTGATATCTATTTATTTGTAATTAAGGGCTAAATCAACGTGTTTTGATCTGCTTTTTATCCTGTGATCTGCGATGCCTATCTTGAGTTTTGCGGTTTGCAACAGATATTTTTCTAATTAAAAATCTAAATTAGCTTGTTTTAATCCAATTTTTGTTTCGTGATGTTCAATACTATTTTGAGCTTGAAGTTGATTTCTTTTTCATATGTCTTAGGTCGAACTTGAAGTTATTTCTGCATCTTCTGTGTTGATACTTGATAGTGTGTTTTTAATGGTCGTTATATTCCGAATTTGAAGGTTGTGGGTTCGCATTCCACTGCGATCAAAACCCACCTTTTTTTGCTCATATTTCTATATTGTTTGCTTCTGAATGCTGATAGGTTTGAATCCTTTTGTCCATTTTCTTGAGCTAAACGATCTTCCAATTCCCGTGACAGAAATTTTCACCAATTTTTGAACAACACGAGTGTTGGAACTAAATTTGAGCTCAATTGCTCTATTAAAACTGGTCTACCCTGTTCCCCTTCACATTTCTTAGAACCTTGATGTCTAGTTACTAAGCATGTTTGCGAACGCGAAAGGAAATTGGTCTAATTGCAGTATGCTAATACTAGTGAGCGTTTGCATTATCAGCCTACTATTCCATTGCGGTTTGCTAATCCTAGTAAATGTCAGCCCATTTTTGAAGCATGAGTGCAATATTGTAGCTCAATTGCTTCAGGTTTCAAGCTAGTTTCCTTTACTTTCGTACAAATAACCATGGAGTTTTAGATGTTTTTAAGACAAACAAACTTTTATTATCATGCCACTCAAATCGGTTGTACTAGCAAATGTCGTTCAATATTGCTCCTCTTTGGATATGTTGATATTCAAGGGGTAAGGCTGGAAGGAGACCATCATGATGAGGATTATTCAGTCATCGAAAGATTTGAAGAGAAACATAGAAAAAGAATCAAGATTGGAACTTGTAAGCTTCACTTAGACTAGAGTGTGCCTGGTATCACCTGAGCATCACACATACAAAGGGAAACTTTGTGGTATTTTTTAATTACCATGACATTTTTATTTATCATAGAATCGGAGATTACAACAAGGAAACCCCAAGTATCTAAATTGTCTTGATTAAAGAGCTTTTAATAGCTGTAAACAAAGAAAGAAAGATCCTAATTAAGACAATTGATAACTTATTGAACATCCTAAGGTCTAACACCCTTATGTAGTCTTGTTTGGTCACAATCTTGCGAACCCCATGAACTTTCTTTTTGCACATGGAGACATGGAGTCTATCATTCTATTTTTGAAAAAAGAGCCAACGATACTTGGCTGTTCTTTTTTAGGAATTTGGTGTTGAAGTATTTAAATCTGAAACCTTCTTCTAACGAAAGAAGTTGAAGCCAAGCATGATACAACCAACTTTAAGGTTCAGTTCACAAACATACAGTTGATCAGTTATCATGCTGCTCTTGAGTGGTTGAGAGACTATAGTTGATTTTGAGTAGCCTCTATGTGTTGACAAAATGTGTTTATTGTATATTTATCAGCTTTTTGTAAGGCGGTGTTCGTTGATGACTTAATAGGCTGAATTATATGCGCTTAGCCATATTTATTTGTTTGTTGCTGACTTAATAATAAGCAAATAAATTAATAAACTCGGTCAGCTACTTCAATAAGCTAGAATATCACTGCTCCCTATTCAGTCATCGAATTCCTTACTGCCTCCCACACCAAACATCCCCTTTCCTGTTACTCCTTTGCAATTCCTCATGCCGACAATGCTGTTACTCCACCATTGCCACCTTCCTGTTTTTCGGTGATTCTCTTGTTCCATTGTTGCCATCCTCACTCGTCCTGTCGTGCATCAATGCTCTGCTTCACCGCCCCCAAAAACGACTCTGATTTCCAAGTACTTGAAGGTGATTTTTATTTGCTGTGAGAGGGTTTCTTGAAAGTCCAAAACCATTGCAAGAACCATTCTCAGTTTGTCACCATCGTATTTGCACTGTTGGTGGTTGTGGGTTTCTTGATGTCCTTAAATCTTTGGTCCATTGTTTCTTCATTTTTCTGCAATGAGATATATATCCGTTGGAGATTCAAAACTCTTCTGGGATTTTAGAGTTTTTTATTCTGTAAAATTATTTAGGGATAGGGGTGTGAGAAGTGAAACCTGAGAATGAACATGCAAATTCATTTATTTTTCTGGGTTATTAATTTGTTGAAGGGTTAGATGACTTATACATACGTGACAAAAGGGTAAAATAGTAATTTTAAGTTATTCGGACATTTCACTCTCGATATAAAACAAATAGAATTGTTTATATCTACATACACAGTCATTTATATTTACTCAGTCACTTACATCGAAAAGTCTAACAATTGCATGACACAATGTTCTTTATAGTTTAAATTAAATGTTGTATATAGTTTATTTGGTAACCTCTGATAATTCTCGAGTCCGTCTTCCTTTATATACTTTTGTCAAGCTTCCTGCATCCTCTCCTCAATCAAATTGAAAAGAATAGTTTGCTACCTTTCTCTGTAGTTTTGCAAAATTAAATGATGCAATGTTGTGGGTTGGTTATCCACAAGCCAAATTTTAACATTTTGTGGCAAATTGACACCATAAGTTGTTTTTATGTCCATGGACCATATCACAAGTGGAAGTTTTTCAGCATCTCTTTGTGGTGAATGCTAGGTGTGCTACTAATGGTCGCATAGCGAAGTGGATATCGCGTTAGATTCCGAATCTAAAGGTCGTGGGTTCGAATCCCACTGTGATCAAAACTCTTATTTTTTTGCTCTTATTTGAATTTTCTATCTTCTTATCCTCTGAATATGCTTATCATTCCAACAGATTCATCAAAGGTCGTGGGTTTGAATCCCCCTGTGAGCAACATAAACACAACTCAATTGTCAAGCCTATTTATACACTTGGTTTTAATATTAGGTCCTTTTAATGAAAAGGGGTTATATACAACTTTAAAATTAAAATAAGGGTTTATTATGAAAAAAAACCAACATGTTTTCATGTTTTTTGCGTTTTCGTCCCTCCATGTTATTTTTTCCTATAAAAATTCTCAAGTTATTTTTTTTTTGTTTAGTGAAATTTGGACATTAGAATTCGGTTTTCAGCTTTTTAAAACCCAGTTCACAAATTATAACCGGGGTATAATGTCCAATTTTTTTACTAAACCAAAAAGAAATGAAAAACTTAGGGTGCGTTTAGTTGATGGAAAATTGATATTTGTTTTCACTTTCACTTTTCCAGAATTTGTTTTCATTATTACATTTCTAGAAAATTAGGAAAAAATTTTGAAAACGTGTTCACCACGTCCCTTGTTTTCGCTTTTGAAAATTAGAAAAATGATTGAAAACTCCTATCATCCATTTTCCAATTTCTATTATAAATTTAGAAAATGAAAACATTTAGAAAATGACAAAAAAATTAGAATAATGTCAAACTAAACATGTTTTCAATTAAGCACTGTTTTCGTTGAAAACAAAAACAGAAAACCGGCTTGTTTTCGTCAACTAAACGCAGCCTTAAGGTTTCTTTATGGAAAAAATTAACATGGAGGGACGAAAACGTAAAAAATGTGAAAATATGTTTTTTTCATAATAAATCCTTAAAATAACTTATTTTTGCATGAAAATATCACGTGCCACATTTAATTATATGTTTATAATTAAAAAAAGCATTTACTCTAGAAATCTTGGTTATTTTCTATCGCCAAAAGAAAAGACGTGGTAAAATATTTTAATAAAGTATTAGAGAAAACAGTATCAAACTTTAAACAAAAGGGCATTTGGTCTAGTGGTATGATTCTCGCTTAGGGTGCGAGAGGTCCCGAGTTCAATTCTCGGAATGCCCCGTGTTATAATTTAATATTTTTAATAGTATTTTTTAGAAAAAGCATAACACAGGTGCTAAAGTTCAAAATGTTGTGTGGCCTGTGGGTGGGGGGATTGGAAAATTTGCACAACAGCACGCGTGTCAAAATAATAGACTAATTCAAATTTAAAGCATTTTAAACGCGTACCTATGACCTTTTTTTTGAACGGCAGCAATATTATTAATACCTATAAAAATGCCTGTGATTATGACTAATTCAAATTTAAAGCATTTTAAACGCGTACCTATGACCTATCGGCTTGTGATTATGACATGAACTTCATGGTTCATATAAGTTACACTTTTCGTCCATGTAATTAAACACAAATTACGGTTATTGCCATTTTTAACGTTGATATTGCAATTTCGATACCTAAACATTTTT
The DNA here is from genome assembly GCA_020465985.1 of Centrapalus pauciflorus. Lineage (NCBI taxonomy): Eukaryota > Viridiplantae > Streptophyta > Magnoliopsida > Asterales > Asteraceae > Centrapalus > Centrapalus pauciflorus. The sequence continues at coordinate 496,426 of JAANYP010002633.1, forward strand.
TGTTATGTTCTTGGTCTTTTGACTTGTCATTCTTTGAAATTTACCATTTTAATTTTTATTCCTAACTAATTACTTTTTATATTAATTTTATTTTATTTAATATATGTTCTTTTTCTCATTATTACTATTTTAAAAAATTGTAATAATTTAATATGATGTCTTATTATTATCATTATCATTAATTTAATAAGTATTTAAATGAAGCAATACATATATTAATTTATTTAATTTTTATTATTAGTTTAAAATTTTAATTAAAAATAACTTTTATACACACACATATAGAGTGTTGAGATCCATGGTGTACCATATTAGACTGGGGAACTTGAGTATCATATAACCATATTAATAAACATGTTTGTTACGATAAAATGTTAAATTTCATGAAATATATGAAGAAAGTATTGCTTTTATCAAGGCATGTAAATGAGACAACTAGTGAATCACTCGAGATCCATCGACTCAGAAATAACTCAAAGTCGACTCGTTATTAAAATAACTGGTTTGATAGGCTCGCGAGCTTAATCGAGCCCAAGTTTATAGTTTTACATTTTTACCCTTTAACATAAAATATATGACATATTTATCCCTCCCATATAAATTGAATTTATCTAATCGAGTCAAGCTCGAGTTTGAAAAATTACATTTTCAAGTCAAGCACATTCTAGTTGAGCTGAGGATAAAATTTTTACCTTTTAACATAATAAATATTATATATTCGAGAGTCAAACCGAGCAAGCTCGATAGTGTCGAGTACTTAACCGAGTCGACCTCGAGTTTGAAAAATGAGTAGTTTAAAGGAAATAATGAGTAGTTTACATGGAAACCTATTATAGCAAGTATCCACACCATTTTTACCGATAATAACAACATTTTTTTTATTTTTTATTTATCAATAATAACAACAATTCGAATCAAAACCCTTGTTATAAACCTATTTATTTAAAAAAAAACTAAATTTATAAAAACCAGAACACCTACAAATAAGTTTATAATCCATTTTGTGTTAAAATTTGTTAGAAAGAGAACAAAATCAATGTGCGCCCATGAAAGAGATAACAATTTATTGCAAATGTTAAAAATGAAAGATTATTTCGATATGTCATATTGTAATGCAAAGAATACAAAGTATATTGTCATAAAAACATTTGGTAAACCCTAATGATAATTTAAACCTGCTTTTAGAAAAAATCAAAAATGTTTTATCATGTATGTATGTATGTAATAGGACTTTAACGATTAACATGAACCTATTTTTAGATTTATACTATTTATAATAACGTACTTAATATTTTTTTTTATCATTTATAAACTATAGTATCATACTTTTTTATATTTTTGATGTTTATAGATAAATGTAGCATTTTATATTTTATGGAAATATACGTTTGATTCATTACATGACAATGACATATCAAATACTTTTTCCATTTTTAAAAGAGGAACCTATTTTTAGATTTATACTATTTATAATAACGTACTTAATATTTTTTTTTATCATTTATAAACTATAGTATCATACTTTTTTATATTTTTGATGTTTATAGATAAATGTAGCATTTTATATTTTATGGAAATATACGTTTGATTCATTACATGACAATGACATATCAAATACTTTTTCCATTTTTAAAAGAGTGCAACCCACCCTCTTGGGGGTCCCCACCGACAGGTCCCACGGCCAACGTGGAGGAGTTAAATCACGAAACCCATGGTTAAGGGACATGTGCAAGATTTGAACTCTGAACCTTCATTATAGATTCCATGTCCCCAACTACTAGGCTACCATTTTTAATGTTATGAAAAAAAATATTTTTGTATCTCTCTTTCTGTCTTTCATGGGCTTACATTGCCATTGTTTTTACCCAAACAAATTTAAACACAAAAGTGGATTATGAACTTATTTGAACGTCTTATGCTTTTTCATAAATTTAGTTTTTTCTATTCCAAAAATCATAAGTTAAAGATAATGAGAGTTTTAATTTGATATATTATTATTAAAAGATAAAAGTTGTTACCATTATCAGAAAAAAATAAAAATTGTTACTATTATTAATAAAAGTGACGTGATAACCCTCTATAACACGTTTCTATGTTAAAAATGACTATAATCAGTATAATTACAAAAGTTGTTATTAACGATATAAATTAAATTAAATGTGGACACAAATGGTATAAATACAAATTTTGGTTATTTTTGGCATACAACACTATATATATATATATATATATATATAAGGGCTAAAGCCGTACAATAGTTGTGTACTTTTTAAAGTGTATCGATATGATACGTGTACTATTTTAGTTATTCATATTATACGTAAACTTTCTGAATTGTTCAAATATGATACTTATATTTGGTTTATGACCGACTATTTTGTAATACAAGCTGACATGACATATGATTATCTGATATGACAATTAAAATTTAATTTAATGTTGCTTTCTTGTACGACATAAATTGCCAACTCAAGTAATTGTTAAAATCACATCAGATTTTCCTTGCCAACTCATATATTGAAACTGGAAAACCTTGTCCACATAATCTTTTTTAACTGGTATAGCCGTTAACTAGTAACCCCAGGGATCATATTTTGAACGATTCAGAAAGTACATGTATATTATGAATAATTAAAAAAGTACATGTACCATATCGATACACTTTAAAAACTACACAAACTATTATATGACTTTAGCCCTGTATAGCCGGTAACTTGTGATGTTATATGTTTTTGGAGTTATGAATGAGTACTCTCCGAATAGCGAATAGGCTGATAGTTGAGTACCAAGTTCTGTACACCTATGATCTATTGCAGTCACCGCATAATGATCCCGATTTGAGCCTTGCACTTTATTCATCGAATCATTTTGAAGTTATGAATAAGAAACGACAACGACAACGACAACACCTGTTTTTCTAACGAATCGTTCATCGAGGAGAAGAAACCACAGGAAGTAGTACAAGCATAGATGAAGGCCACACACACAAAAGGACTCTGATGGTTGTATCAAAGCCACATAACATAATTCACTTAAAAATGGTACAAAACATAGAAAAGAAAGACACCACTACAAACCTATCAAATTCCACTTGTATAAATAATAAGGTTAGGAAAAACAATGAAGGTCTCTCTGCAAACACCCACTAAAACCCACAGTTTTTATACTAAGTCAACATACTAACACCTTGGGGGGCTGGACGAAGACATACACGAACCTCGTGTTCTTCAGGTCCTACACGATGCTTGGGTACAATAATCTCAAGCGTGGTCCCTGTCTCGTCCCTGTAAGCTTCTAACTTGGCATCTTCGGGAATGAGCGTTGGAAGCAGGATCTCTCGAACAAACTCTCCAGGAGGGCAGTGCTCTGGTGCTGGATCCGTCATCTTAAACATCCTCTCTTGTCGTTTCAACACTGGTGTACATCCTGTGCTCATACAAGAAATCTTGACAACTCCTTGTGAGAGGGTGTTCCTCCATGTAACTTTCACCCTTTGAAGATCGACACAAGGCAAGCTCACCACAATCAAGAAACCCTCTTCGTCTTCGTAAATGGTCTTGGCAGCTGTCACAGGTCCATAAGCACTTTTCAACACCCCAGAGATCTCGCTTACCCAATGTGGCTCCACATGATGAACATCAAGAGCTGAATCGGAACTTTCTTCATCGTTGCCACGAGGGGAGTTGTTCTTCTTCCGTTTATTATGATGACAGCTAGCCAGAAGATCCATCCCATAACCATTTCCAATTACATCACCATTTGCATGATCTGCCGAATGGTTAAAACCAGAGCCACTTAGCAGTCTCTTAGATTGTTGTTGATGATGATGGTTATTATTGGCACCATTCTCCTTCAAAACAAGAGGCCGTTCAATCTCAAAATCTGTACTTGGAAGATTCCTCCACGAACCGAAGTCACTGGCTTCAAGAGTAATGGAAAAGTTCAAATCTCTTCCAGTAAGATCCATCCACCTTCTCCTTTCTTCCTCTTTCAATCCCATCAAGTTAGGCGATCGAACAACTTCAATCCCATGAACACACTGAGGATTAGAGAGACCCCTGTAGTGTTTCCTCTGCATTCTATGAGACCGAACAAAACCCTTATCAGCACAGAACGGAAACGGCTTTTCCCCTTGTCGAGAATGGCCGTTCATGTAACTCCTCAGCTGCATCTTCCCCAACGCGTTCTCCGGCCTCTCCTTGAAAGTCCACATATACATATTCTCCATATCATGTTGAACCAAGAATACATCCAATTTCAACTGTGATTTATCAAACCCATTCTCCCCATTCCCCTTGTTCTTCGATGACTCATTCAAAGCCGGTTTGAAGTAGAAATTAAAAAAAAACCAAGCACCCCACATACTATCAAGCCTTTTTGCAGACTTTTTCCCAATCTTTGTGACATTAATATGTGTTTCACTTTGATAATGTTGAGAACTTAAACCAGCATCTAACATATCACAAGAATCAATCGATAATGGCGGTGGAGGACTAGGCTCCTCCGAGAGCGGGAGATTGATATCAGGCGGCAGGGTATGAAGATCCACCGCCCGATTCATCTCCCTCTGTAACAAACTCGAATCCATGGACAAAAAATGATTGTTATCCATGGACAAGGTTGTCAACAGACCTCCATTCAATTTCTCTTTTGCCGGCATTACAATATCCATTGTTTCTTCGGTGGAATTAGTCTCACCGGAATCAAAACTTAACAGCATGTAATCAATTAAATATACTCGGAAAAAAAACCCAAATCAAACAATACAAAAGGTGAAGTTATGACCGAAATCAGCCGACATCATGAGCAATAGTTGATGAGAGCAGATTAAACCATTATTATTTTCAGAAATCCCACAATAAAATTCAAGGATGAATCAATTGAAAGCAGATTAGGTGGTGTTAGATGAATATAAATGGATTATAAGGGTAAGATCAATGAAACCCTAACCCTAGAAAAGTCTAGATACTGAGAAGAGATTAGAGATAGGATCGAACGATACCTGTGAAGACAACGCATCTGATCGGAGGTCGGCAAGATGAAATATGAAAAATAGTTGATTGAGAGAGAGAGAGGAAGATGAAGGAAGAGGAGGCGTCAATGGAGGATAGAGTTTTAAAGAAGAGCAGGTGGCGTATGTGGATGTGGGTTTCGAGCAGATGGGGGAAGAGAAGACACCTTCACCAGTTATTGAAACTTTTAAACGGCCCGGTTTTGTTGTCACACGCCGTCAACTCCTCCGTTTGCTAATTTATAATTAATTAATGATACTTCTTTTTAATTTTTTTTAAGAGGGGTTAAATAAACTGTTATTTAATTATTAATTTACTAAGATGCTCAACTTTGAAGGGAACTTGGGATTTGGGAATATCATCAAAATGCCCTACATTTTATGAGTTTTAGGGTTAATATTTCTTCCGTTTCTTTGGAGTGTATTTTCGGTTTGAAGATTTAAATTCATTTATTTCATGTTTTGATTCGGTTTTGTTATTGAATTTTTTTTTATCAAGATCTAGTTCTTGTTGGTAATAACCGGTTCTAGCGATTCCTTCGATTTAGTGATTAAGTTGGTTGCACTTTTTTATTAAGACCTAGGGTTCGTGATGGATTTCTTGTTTTTAGGTCTTGAATTTTTGTTTGTATGTAAGGTTTTAGTTGCACTCTTTAATTTACATCTAGGATTCTTGATGGTTTTCTTATTTTTAGTTCTTGAATTTTGGTTTTTACTTGGCTTTATAGGATATCGCGACCGATGATATTTGGCGGTAATCGGTGGTAATGCTACAAGGATAAATTCAACGAACACATGCATAAATTCAAAACACTCATTAATTTTGATTTGGGGTTTATTATGAAAAAAACCAACATGTTTTCATGTTTTTTTTTGCGTTTTCGTCCATCCATGTTATTTTTTTTTTCCATAAAAGTCCTTAAGTTATTCTATTCTTTTTGGTTTAGTGAAATTTGGACATTAGAACCCGGCTTTTCAGTTTTTTAAAACCCGGTTAACAAATTGTAACCGGGATCTAATGTCCAAATTTCACTAAACCAAAAAAAAAGAGAATAATTTAAGGTTTTTTATGAAAAAAAATAAAATGGAGGGACGAAAACGCAAAAAACGTGAAAACATGTTGAGTTTTTTCATAATAAACCCTTTTAATTTTATATAAATAAATATATTTACTTTAATTTTATCTTTTTCAATATAAACATAAGAAATCCTATTTGTCATGACACATAGGCTAATAACCTGCTGGTTAGAACCATAGAATTTTTTTTAACATAAATTGAAAGTATGTTATCTTTTGTTGGGACAAAACAAGTCCAATATCTATAATAAAAATTGACAATAAGTATACTTTCTTTCGTTGCAAGTTTTAGGTTTCAAAAACTCCTCAAGAGGTCCAAGACAAATATCATAACTGGTGTAACATATAAGTATATAACGATGGGTGTTTATGTAACACATTAATGTAGCATATGAGTATTTTTACGTTTTTGACAGGCACAATAAATACTGAAAATCTTGGATGTTTAATAAATGCCAGTAAAATGATAGTGTTAAACCTTGATATAGAGTTGGGGTTCTAGAGAATCTTGAAGGGAATAGTGCATCAAATGATGGATGCCAGATTATTGAAAACGAAAGAATCTCTGTAGTAATATCTATATTAGTTTTTCTAGTTGAAATACGTAAAAGTCCACAATTCATATTAACTAGTACAATCAATATTAATGATTCAAACCACAAATTGTGAAGCATAATAATTGAGATGAGAGAGAGAGAGAGAGAGAGAGAGAGAGAGAGAGAGAGAGAGAGAGAGAGAGAGAGAGAGAGAGAGAGAGAGAGAGAGAGAGAGAGAGAGAGAGAGAGAGAGAAAAGAATGATTGAGAGATTTTGCTACATTGAAATGGTGATAGATGTGAAGGATATTAGATGTTTTATACCAAAGGAATTCATGAAACCAATTCAGGATTTTTGATAGATTGAAATATGATGTTTTTACATTGAGGAGGGTTCATTGGTAGGTATTGAGTCCATATTGAAGTTGGATGTAGTTGATGTCAATCAATGAAGGATGAAGAACATAAACCATTAGACTTGGGACAAGAATCGTTGGCTAATTGATGTCGTGCTAGTGTCGTAATGATTGGAATTACATGAAACCAGAGGGTTACATGTTAAGATCAAAACGAATTAGAGGAAAGGAGTAGTGGCAGCCTACCTCACCGCGAGATGAAATTCTTGATAGGTACCGAGAGATGGATGGTGATGTCGAGAGCGGTGAGCAAATCTCTCTCTCAATATTTTTTTTTTCCTTTTCTTTTATATAACTTTGTGTATGTATCTTTGAGTGGCCATATCTAAGTGGTATAGAAAGATTGAAGTAAGAGAGAGAGAGAGAGAGAGAGAGAGAGAGAGAGAGATAATCTGATGTGGTACTGATATGGAAAGTGGAACGGTAGTATAAAAATATACTCACATCCACTGGCGAATCCAGGATTCTGACGCCATGTGGTCGAAATCTTTTGCAATTACTAATATAAGATTATTGTTAGTATAGAAATATCAAACTTAAGTATCATTACATTTCTTATAATTGTTCATATTTCACTTTTTGTGAAAGAGATCTACAAAGTATTGTTACGAGATTCATCTAGTATATCTTTAACAACAAATGATTCATATTTTATGTGGTATAATCGATAGTTATCAACCAAATTACAAAACAAAGTTAATCCATAATCAATATAACACATTAACACGTTACATATATCACTATATCAAAGTTAATCAAAGATTTAATAATCAATATCCTAAAACTAACAAAATAATCAATTATTAAAACCCTGACAATTAATAAAGTTTCTCAAATTATGACATATATATCTATTCGATCTATATTGAATTACATAAAAGACTAAAACTAATTTAAACATCAATAAACTATTAGTCTATTAAATATAAAATTAAATATAAAACTTATAATACTTAACAGTTGGCTTTATGAACAAACATATTGTTTTGGGTCCAATCATTCGAATATATATATACTAAACATTTTACTTTTCTTTTTTGTGTCTTAAAACTAGAGTGTTTAATTACTTTAAAATATTCAAAAATGTAATTCGTATAACCTAAACATTTAAGGACCAAATATAACATATTGATTATCCAAGTTTTAAATTCCATTTATTCTCTACATATAAATCTCTAACAAATGATACAGAGTAGAAGTTAGAAATTCTCTTAACAAAATAAAAATCATTTTGTATAGTCATTATCATCATAGACATTTGCAAACTAGTCCTCTGGATGCATACTACAATTCTGATGACAGCAACACAAATCGCTCTATAGTATTTGCAAAAATGGATCAGCTACAGAATCAGAAAAACAATCAGCAAGATAAGTCAAAATTTGGAGCCAGCTTGCCTCTTTTCACGAAACGAGTAACACCTCTCATAGGTGATAACTTCAGATAGACCCAATCATCTACATTAAAATTGATTGGTTTATGACTCCTGTCGCGATAACTTTTCTGACGATCCTGAGCCGCTTTTCATATTCTGTCTAACCAGCTGTATCTTTTCATCTGAAAAGCATAACTCTTCATGATGTGTATTACATTTCTATGTTCAATTACAATTTGATCTCTGTGAGCACCTTAGTAAAGGATTCATCTATCTTTACTACATTCGATCACTCACAAAGTTTATTTCAGGACCGACACAAGATGTTGGCAATTGGAATTCTCCATAACGGTTTGTATCTTCTTTTCCGAGAACAAAATCATAATCAAAATGCTTCTTCTCATCTTCATTCTATTGTACTTGCAGCTACTATGATCAATATCTTTGGCACAGTAGGCTGGGTCATCGTTCTTTTCAAGGACTCGAGCAAATAAAAGATATTCCACTTATGAATAAATATCATCACAATATTATCAACTATTCTTCTCTTCCAACATTTTGTTTGTTCCATTGATAGTGTTATTGAACCACATACTTATAGTCAAGCTTTAAAAGACAATAGATGGATAGGCAAAAACACAAGTAAAAACAACAAGGCTTAAACCGATAAAATTCTAAAAAGAAATCCTAACTCTACTACATATCCCCTGTTTTTTTGTCTAAAAGAGTCCAAGCAAACAATAATTCTCTCTATTCCGACCTCAATGACCTCTACGCCTCGAACTTTAGCCAACATACTTTTATTATTATTCTTTCCTCTAACAATTCCCCGACCGTGTTCTAAACATATGTTAATGGTTTCCATAAAACACTTCAAACCTATACAGGTTACCAGATCCACATTTTTATAATTGTTAACTAATTCTAATCATATTTTAGTATAAATGGACTAAGAAGTTTAAATTTCTCACACAAGAACAGTTTATAAAACTTACTTATATGTTATTATTATGTTAATTAACTTGCTTTTGTTTTGTTTTAATACTAAGTAATGATTTGTTTGAGAACCATAATATATATGTAAAAGTAATTCAAAAGAAGATTGTAAACCACCATTTTCAACAATTATTATGATTTATGTCAAATATTTTGATTCAAAATAGTTCAAAGTTATATCAATACAAAAAACTATAATTTGCAAAATTTCAATTACTTAAGTAGAAATATATCCACAAAATGTGATGACATAACTATGAATAACTGATATACTTAAAAGTACATTCTTTCTAAAGATTTTCATGCAATAATAGTAATGATATATGTATATTATGTGAAATAAAATTTATGTGTCTGTATTATATTCTGTAAGTTATGTATTTTTTTCTAAATATATTTTTGACAATTTATATTTATAATAATTAATTATTATAGCTGATCAAGACATAAAATCGATTATCATGATTCAAGATGCTAGAAATGGATGATCCAAGTTTTACCTTTACTTAAATTTTCAACACTATCATACGTATTTTATAGTACAGTAAAAAATCTATTTTCCATTTTACAATCATCGATGAAATCAGTATATATAGAAATTATCGATGTAAAATTGCAATTAAGTGATATTTGAATTACTTTATTATTATTTAAGTTTATATTAATCATAATTCTTTTTTCCTATATAAAAAAGTTCATGATGCAAATAAGACAATTTTGGCATATCTTGCAGTAATCGCCCTTTTGTATATTTCTTAATTAGCATTGTTTATACTAAGCAAAAAATTAGCATATTTGCTAATCTCATTCCTCTTCAACCTCTCACGAAAAACCCGATGGCGTACGATAGTAACGCTTTTCTAACCAAAGTATATATCATTCTTCTTATCATCGCATCCGGGGCTTTGGTGATCGCATTATATCATTGTATCTCGATGCTTTGGCGGGATATGTATCGTGATGGGCAACGAAGAAGAAGGCCTGTAGCGACACAATCACAAGAAAACGATGTAAGCATCGATAATTCTTTCGTGGAGCTTATTCCAGCCCATAAACATAAAAAAGTCATCGGCACCGAGGATGATGAGCCCATGTGTGCTGTATGTCTTAGTGAATTCGAGGAAGGCGATGAACTACGAACATTGCCTGATTGTTCGCACTCTTTTCATGTCCCGTGCATTGACATGTGGTTGTACTCGCATCGTAATTGTCCCGTTTGCCGAATGGATACAACCACCGTATGTTCGCCTTTGGTGGAGATTCTATACGTCGTTGATCCACAACACGAGGAAGAGGTAACTAGACCGCAAAATCCGGACATGCCACAAGATTTAGTTCTATAGATTATGACTCATTGATGGTTAGTTTGTCCTCGGTGAATCGTGTAATTAGTTGGTTTACTCTCTTCAGCATGTCGGATATTGAGTTTGTTTTGCGCATTATCGTGTTTGATCAATTTTATGCTCGAAACCAAACCTTGCGATTTCTCGCATGTTGTAAAGGGTGTGTTGGTCTCTAGAAGGATGCGAGGATTTAGTTGAAGTAGAGTAAGACCATGTTTGTTTACCTTTTAATGATTTTTTAATGATTCCATTAAGAAGTAAACAACACATTCTAAGGTGAAATAGTCCAAGGTGTACGTACGTTAACTCGTTGATCAGATTGATCGAGTAAAGAGAGAAATTATGTATGGGTTAAACCGACAAGTTTTAGTACGAGATAAGATGGTAGAAAGGATATCGTTTAACAAACCCGTCCTATATTTACAGACTCACGTCAAATTGCTTCTTTTATATATATATATATATATATATATATATATATATATATATATATATATATATATATATATATATATATATATATATATATATATATATATATATATATATATATATATATATATATATAGGTTCAAGTGAGTACCACCTCTAATGCAGCGCACCAGAAGGTACCACCCTTAAAAGTAATTTTTTTGAAATTTTTTTTCATGAACATGTTCTAATTAACATTACACAGATCATATGTGAATTTCACGCAAATCCGAGCACTCTAAGTGCATGAAAACACGCACCACATAAATGCACGTTCACATACATTCAAAATTATGTAAGTGTGTGTTCACATCATTTTTTAAGAGCTAGGAGATGTGAATGTATGTGAAATTTACATACGTTCTTCATAATGTTAATTAAAACATGTTTATGAAAAAAAAAATTTAAAAAAGTTTTTTCAAAGGTGGTACCTTCTGGTGCGCTGCATTTGGGTGGTACTCTCTCGAACCATATTCTATATATATATATATATATATATATATATATATATATATATATATATATATATATATATATATATATATATATATATATATATATATATATATATATATATATATATATATATAATATATATATGTAGGTCCCGAGAGGTTTCCAAAGTATATAGTTATAAGCTGTAGAGGGGGGGTGAATACAGCAATTTAAAAACTACACACTCTTTTCTCAATGTTTGTATGTATTATCAACAATTTGTTAATTACAAACAAGCTTGAATGCGGAAGAGTTCAAGCTGAGATGACAGATACAACAGTATTCTTACTAGTCTAAGACAGACTCGAACTAGTATACAATGAATACACTCACTAAGAAGCACTCACTGTGTTTACAAGACTTTAAGGAACAGCTTAGGTAAAACAGCTTAATCACACAGATGCTGGTTTACAGAAGACTTGCATGCATGAAGATCACACTTGCACGTTCACTCTTGGTTTAAGCACTTAGCTTTCTTCACATTTCTTTCTGACCTTAGAAGCTTCCTTTTATACTCACTTAGAGGATCTCAGAGAAACATATTCATTGGACAGAATGAAAAGGAAAAGTCTTGTTGAAAAGACAACATAACCTTTTCTGCACTTTTCTGAAAAGCAGACTTGTCTTCATATGTGCAGAACTTTTGTCTTTTTACTTTGTCTACTGTTGCATTGCCTTTAACTAATTTAGGAATGTCAACTTTGCGTCTTTCTTCCCTGTAAAGGCCTATTTTGATATAAGAAAAAGGTCTGTCACCCTTTTTCAAATACCCTTTTGTCTTCATGTTACAGAACAGCGTGGGCAGGCTGAGCAGTTCTGTTTTCCACTTTGTCTTCGACTTTGTAAACTGATCTTGTAGTCAAAAACAATACATGATGACTTGGAAACAAATTCCATAAAGTGTTTAGCCTGTTCACAAAGAACAGGTTCTGTTCACAAAGAACAGAACACTTTAAAAATGCCCGAGCTGCTCAACAGTGTAGAGCAGCGTAGACAGTTTATGTCCAGCCTGTTCAGCAGACAGAGCAGCTTGGACAAACTGTCTTAGTTGCAACACATGCAACATATAGAACAGCTTTAGACTGATATTGCAAATCATTTTCAGGTTTCAATAAGGCATATAACAGGCCTTAAATTCAACCTTCAAATGCATCAACAGGTTTGATTATAAAATCTCCCCCTCAGATGTAGAACAGGTTTGACTGAGGCCTTTTTGTGCCTAACAGTCTAAAAAGAAATAATTAAGTTTGTAATTTAAATTATAAAATATATTAAAATTTAGGAAACTTATTGTTAGAATATGTTTAATTGATGAAAAACAAAGTGTAGGGTCTGTTTGTGTATTTCCTTAATAGTTTGTATAAATGTATAAATAGGAACTTTGACTTTCTAAAATTAGATGATCTGTCAGAGAATCATTTGTACGCATTCTAATCTGTGAAAGCAGCACTGTTGAAGATTATTCCTGACCATCATTTTGTAATCAACAATTCATCAATCGAAGCATTTTGGTTAGTGTTGATTATTGTAATTGTTCTTATTAATTGATTGATTGTAAGAAACTTACTTTCACAATTGGTATCAGAGCCCTAGGGGTGAATTTTTTCGATTTGAGATTGAATTTTTCGAAAATTGGTACTGTTCTTGAGCATTCTTTTCGGAAAAACCCTAAAATCACTAAGGGTTTTGACTCTGTTGATCCTTGTCAGTGATAATTGGATCGAAGGTTAAGGATTCATAGACGAATCAATTGAATATAAACTTGATTTGATTTTCAAAACACAGAAAAAGATCTAGGCAATTTTCTGAAATTTTGAAAAGTGTAAAAACGGTTATCGTTCTATTGAAAAACTCAGACTTAGATCCATTTTTGCACAAAAGTGTTTAACAAAAAGTGTTTGTATTCAAAAACCTTACCTTCGATTACAATTTGAGTGAAATTGGGTAAAATTTGGATTTAATCTGAATTTCAGACTTGAAAAAGCTGAAAATACTAAGAAACTCGAAATATACACATCCTGTGTGTAATTCGAGTTGAGTACCTTAGTTAATCGAGTTGATTACCTTAGTTATTCGAGTTGTGTATAACTAATATTCGAGTTGACAAACTTGTCATTCGAGTTGACAACTTGTGATATTCGAGTTGACAACATTTTGTTAACAAACTCGAATTTCAGAACAAACACAATCGAGTTTTAGAACAAAACCAATAGAGTTTTATATAAGACTCATTCGAGTTTTATATAAGACTGATTCGAGTTTTGTATAAGACTCATTCGAGTTTTGTATAAGACTCATTCGAGTTTTGTAATATACTCACTCGAGTTTGAACAAAATACATTCGAGTTTGATCAAAATACATTCGAGTTTGATCAAACACTCATTCGAGTTTGATCAAAAACTCAATCGAGTTTCTCTAAAAGAATCATTCGAGTTTGGTAAAAGAATCAATCGAGTTTTACCAAAAACTCAATCGAGTTTTACACTATATTCATTCAAGTTTCACTCATAACACAAGAATCATTCAAGTTTGACACACACATTAATCAAAACACAATTCACTGTCTGAGTTAAGTTGCTTATTGCTACTAATAAGTCATTGTGTTGTAGATTTCAGTACTAATCTGTGTTTCAAGGTGTGATCAAATTTTTCAATCTCATTCGGAGTTCATCAGATCTTGGTCAAGTTTCCCAAAGATCAATCAACATGTCTAAAGACGCACTGGCTATGGGATCAGAAACCAAACCCCCAATCTTATACCGGGGTGAATATGTTCAATGGCGGGAGCGGTTTCTTGAATTTATCAGTTTCCATGATTTATCTGAAGAAATGCTGAAATCATTAACTGAAGGACCAACAATTTTTTATGGAAACGATCCCAGGAGTACCAACTGGCAATCCCCCAATTCCACCGAGGACTGTTGAGGTCACAAACCTGACAGAGGCCCAGAAAAAGAGAAAATTAGGGGACAAGACTGCAAGAAAACTATTGGTGATATCAATCCCTAACGATATCTAAACTTGTCTGACAAATACAAAGACTGCTAAGTCCATTTGGGATGAAGTATGCAAAATCATGAGGGGATCAGACAGAGCTGCTACTAATAGGGCTAGGAATAGCCTAATGACGTTTGAGAACTTCAGAGCTCGTGAAGGTGAACTTTTGGAAAACACTTACCTCAGATTTGTGAATCTGGTAAGTGAAGTAAAAAGAAACGGAGTGACAAAGTCCAACTTGGACATCAATGTCAAATTTTTAAATGTTCTAAATCCAGAATGGGAAAAATATGCTATGATCATCCAACAAACGAAAGATATTGAGGAGATGGATTTTCATATGCTATTTGAAAACCTCAACAACTATCAAGAAGTTGTATTGAGGAAAATATCTGGAAAGAAGAAAGCGGAAAAAGAAACTGCTGATCCACTAGCTCTACTGGCGGAGAAAAAGTATAAATACAAGCTGAAAAAGGAAAAAAGAGCAGTAATCAGTAGCACATCTTCTGAATCAGAATCCTCAGATTCATTTGCTGATTCAGAAATTGAAGAGATGAAAAGGCAAATGGCTTTGCTTACAAAAGCATTTCAGAAGAAATTTTACAGAAAGCCAACAAAAACAGGGTCAAGGAAAATTGAGAAAAAAGATAAGTATGAGAAATCTGGAGAGAGTAGTGCACGAAAGACTGACAAATTTGAGAAGTCAGACAAATCAGCCAAGAAAGAGTCGGAACCGAAATGCTATAACTGTGGAAAACCAGGTCACTATGCCCGGGAATGCAGATATCCTGTAGTCAAAAATTCAGACTACTATACAAGAAAGGCCCTCTTAGCCAAAGAGAAAGAGTCAGGTAAAGCTCTTATGGCGGAGGATGATCATTGGTTACAGTTATCAGAAGACGATGACATCTTGGATGAAGATGCCCATATTTGTCTAAAGTCAGAAATTTTCAATGAATCTGAACTGAGTGAATCAGCTATGATAGCTGAAGATGAGGTGTGGGTTGGACTGACTGATGAAGAGGATGCAGAAAGGAGAGAATCTGATTCTGATGAAGAGGAAACAACAGAAGAAGTTGCATTAATGGCAACTGGCCAAAATGAAGCTGAAAATGAGGAAGATTCAGAGTCTGAAAACTCAGATGGTTCAGAAAGACCGGAGGTAAATTCTAATTCAGACTCTGATATTGATGAATCATGCATCTTGGAAGAAAAACTAACTAATATGGCCTTTATGCTTAAAAAGTTTGAAAATTCCTTAAAGGCAGAAAAGAAAAATGTTCATTCTTTGGAAAACAAACTTCGAAATGAACACAATTTAGTTCTAGACTTTTCCAAAGATAAAGCATTAGCTTTACGAGATGTCTCAGACTTACAAGATAAGGAAAAAGAACTTCAAAGCAATATACTTAATCTGAATCACAAAATATCTGATTTACAAGAAAGTCTGCGAATAGCTGAGTTAGAAGCCTCAAACTTTTCTGTAAAATATCATGCCATATTTGAAGAAAGAACTAAACTTTATGAGAAAATAAAAAAGATGGAGGATGAATTTATTAAAAGAGGGCAAACAGATCAAACAATTTATTTAAATCAACCAAAAGATACAGAATTTTAAACTCTAAATCTGGTATTGGTTGGGAAAATCCTAAGTATCTGACAAAAGCTATATCAAATTCACCAACACTATATGATGTCAGATACATGAATTTAGGATTAAAAATGACATTTATGAAAGCATCTGAAGAAGTAGAATCTAGCGAAGAAATAAAAAGATTACGATCAGACAAAATGCAATATTATGGTGATTATACCAAGATAAATGAAACAAGCAACATTATTGATACTAAAGAAGAGTTCATTCAAACTTATTCTGAAAAG
This sequence comes from Centrapalus pauciflorus, assembly GCA_020465985.1. Taxonomy (NCBI): domain Eukaryota; kingdom Viridiplantae; phylum Streptophyta; class Magnoliopsida; order Asterales; family Asteraceae; genus Centrapalus; species Centrapalus pauciflorus. The sequence continues at coordinate 513,025 of JAANYP010002633.1, forward strand.
AATTTGTCTGAATTACCAACTCAGTCTCAAAAATTATATTTACCAAATTCAATTTTAGAACAGATAAATTCTGATTTAGAATTGAAAATTAAAAATTTTGAGACAGAGAATGGAACTCTCAAGGATGAATTACTAAAAATGGAACAAATGTTGCAAGATAAGCCTAAAAACATAAATGTGTCTGATCCACATTCATCTACTTTGCTAGATTCTATAAATTCAGAGAAAGAATTTGATCTGTACATGCACTCTGATGATAATTCATTAGATCAAATGTTTGGTAAAATTGGTGAATTTATCAAACCTTTGACTAACGAACAATCAAATGGTAATAAAGAACCTGTTAAAATTCTTCAAAGAATGTCTACAGATTCTTTAAAACCATCTGAAAATTCACCTTCAGTACAACAAAAGAAGGAGAAAACAAAAATTTTTGTTCAGTCTCCTAGTTTTGAAAAGGGTGAATCATCTTCATCAACGGATTCTATTGCACGTAAAGTCAAATCTTCAACAGGTATGAAAAAGTTACAGAAAAAACGAGCATCTGAATCTACTAATTCTCATACTTCTTTTATGCCAGATATCATTGTGAACGGTTCGAGAAAACAAGTATGGCGAAAGAAGAAAAGAGAAGAGAAAAACAAGATTATAAAACAAGAATGGCGCGTGAAAGAAAAAATTGTTACAGATAGAAATAGCAAAATTGAACATTCTGTCTGTAATAATGATAAACTTGTTAATAATTCTTGTATTAAGTTTTCAAGAACGAAATTAATTGCTTTGAATTCTTGTGTTTGTAAGCCTGAAACTGTGAAATATAATAAGCTCGAATGGCAACCAAAGAAAAAGGACCCATTTTATGAACAGAAAAGGGTTCCAAAGAAAATTATTTCAAAAACAATTCCACCGCGAATTGTACAAAAGTGGATACCCAAAAGAACAGTTCAAAAATGGGTACCTAAAATAACTTCAATTGATAAGCTAAAAGCCATATCAGTTAGAAAAACAAATGATACTATGCATGATTTACCTAAAACAAAAGTACCCAACTACAAGTGGGTACCTCATGTGCTACTTCGTTTTATAGGTAAATCATGTCTGGTACCTTGACTCCGGATGCTCCAAACATATGACCGGACAACGAGACACACTCACGGACTTTGTAGAAAAGTTCTGTGGGACGGTTAGATTTGGAAACGATCAGTTTTGTCCGATCAAAGGTTACGGAAGTCTCAAATATGACAAGATCACCATCCAAAAGGTCTTCTATGTTGATGGTCTTGGACATAATCTATTTAGCATTGGGCAATTGTGTGACAAAGGATTAGAAGTCAATTTCAAAGCCAATCGGTGCAGCATCAGATCCGGAGAAGGAAAAGAAATTTTGGCAGGAAACAGGAAAACAAATTTGTACTCCATTGATTTAGCCTCAATTAATCTGAAGAAAGATGTCTGCTTATTATCAAAAGCTACATCTAAAACAACATGGCTGTGGCATCGTCGCCTTTCACATCTGAACTTCAATGAGCTGACCAACCTAGCAAAAGGAGGGTTAGTTAAAGGGCTGCCGACGCTCAAATTTCAAAAAGAGCAATTATGTGCGGCATGTGAAAAAGGAAAGATGACAAGAGCCACACACAAATCCAAAACAGAACACTCATCCACGAGAGCACTGGAATTATTACATATGGATTTGTGTGGACCAATGAGAGTACAAAGCATAAATAAGAAACGATATGTATTGGTGATAGTTGATGACTATTCACGATACACCTGGGTTTTCTTCCTGAGATCCAAATCAGATGCAACCGAAACGATCATCGACTTCATCCGGAAAATACAAGTAAAGTTGCAACTCACAATTCAAACAATCCGCTCAGACAACGGAACAGAGTTCAAGAACAAATCACTTGACTCATTCTTGAATTCAATAGGAATTACACATCAGTTTTCAGCTGCTCGAACTCCACAACAAAACGGTGTCGTTGAAAGAAGGAATCAGACACTTGTGGAATCAGCTAGGACGATGCTGACATATTCCAATTTACCGTTGTTTTTGTGGGCAGAAGCAGTTGCAACAGCTTGTTTCACACAAAATCGTTCAATAATAAATAAGAGATTCGGAAAGACTCCTTATGAACTGATTAATAAAAGAATACCTAATATTAAATTTTTCCATGTCTTTGGTTGCAGATGCTTTATTTTGAACGATAAAGACAACCTGGGAAAGTTTAATCAAAAGGCGGATGAAGGAATATTCATCGGGTATTCAAAGGAGTCGGTTGCCTTCCGAGTGTACAACAAGAGAACCAAGACAGTCAACGAGAGCGTAAATGTTAAATTCGACGAAGGAGTGGTTATGGCTTCTGAACACACCAGTTCAGGACCCGAACCTAATTTGCAGACTTCATTGGAGTCAACTGAACAAAATGCTAAACATTCAGAATTATACAAGTTGTTTGAAAATTTTTATGACGACTATTTTGAAAAGCCCAAAACTAATATCAAAATTTGGTGCCTGACAGGATTACTGAAGATCCAGTCATAGTTTCAGATCTTTCTCAACAACAAAGTTCAGAAGAAACTGGAGAAGCTTCAACAGCAAATGTGCAGTCAACTACTGAGATTGTACAACCAATTGAACCTCCACATTCTTCTGAAACCCCCATTACTTCTGAACAGTCAGAAGCTCCTACCTCAGATGTTCCACCTACAACATCTGAAGTAACTCCCGAACCATATCTAGATCTCAATCCCGACCAAGACCCAATACAACCGTTTCCACATACTGTTAAGTGGACAAGAAATCACCCAATAGAGAACATCATTGGTGATCCATCTGAGTCAGTCCAAACCAGAAGGGCTACTATAAATGAATGCTTATTTTCAAATTTTTGAGTAAGATTGAGCCCAAAAATGTAAAAGAAGCCCTTCTGGATGCTGATTGGATTGTGGCGATGCAAGAAGAACTCAACCAGTTCGAACGGTTAAAGGTCTGGAGACTTGTTGAGCGCCCAAAAGACAAATCCATAATAGGCACGAAATGGATCTTCAAGAACAAGAAAGATGAACATGGTGTCATTATTCGGAATAAAGCTCGTCTCGTGGCCAAAGGATACAGCCAACAAGAAGGGATTGATTATGATGAAACATTCGCACCAGTTGCACGAATTGAAGCTATAAGGATGTTTTTAGCTTTTGCCGCTCATAAAAATTTTACAGTATATCAAATGGATGTCAAAACTGCGTTTTTAAACGGGGAGCTAACAGATGAAGTATATACATATCAGCCGGAAGGGTTTACTGATCCTTCGAAACCTGATCATGTATATATTTTAGATAAGTCACTGTATGGCCTTAAACAAGCACCTCGTGCTTGGTATGATGCACTCTCAACATATCTGTTGAGATGTGGATTTACAAAAGGTGCAGTTGACACAACCCTGTTTATAAAACGTCAGGGGTCAGATATCATAGTTATACAGATATATGTAGATGATATAATATTTGGGTCTACAAATCCAGAATTTCGTAAGAAATTCGCATTTTTAATGTCCCAGAAATTCGAAATGAGCATGATGGGGGAAATAAATTTTCTCTTAGGATTACAAGTAAAACAATTAACTGATGGTATTTTTATCAATCAGTCAAAATACATACAAGACATGTTAAAGAAATTTAACATGGTCAATAGTACTCCTATGAAAACTCCCATGGCTCCGGATTCAAAATCAAAACTCGATGCGGACATCTCAGGCAAACCTGTAGATGTGACTCATTATCGAGGTATAATTGGGTCATTAATGTACTTAACAGCCAGTAGACCAGATATTATGTTTGCTACATGTGTCTGTGCTAGATATCAGACAAATCCAAAAGAATCACACTTAACAACTGCAAAACGAATTTTAAGATATCTCAAAGGAACTCCAAATCTTGGTTTGTGGTATCCTAGAGAGTCTTCATTTAATCTGACTGCTTTTTCTGACGCTGATCACGCAGGTGATAAGATGGACAGAAAGAGTACGTCAGGAGCAGTACAATTCTTAGGTGACAAACCCGTATGTTGGTCATCCAAGAAACAACATTGTGTTTCATTGTCTACAGCTGAAGCAGAGTATGTTGCTGTATCTTCCTGCTGTTCTCCGGTGTTGTGGATGAAGAGCCAACTGCGTGATTACGGGTTTACACCAAAGAAAATTCCAATATATTGTGATTCTCAGAGCGCAATAGCTATTGCATCAAATCCGGTGCAACATTCAAAAACGAAACACATTGACATTCGGTATCATTTCATAAAAGATCATGTAGAAAATGGAAATATAGAATTATATTTTGTACCTACTGAATATCAACTAGCTGATTTGTTTACCAAAGCGTTAGATGAAAAGCGGTTTAATTTTTTGGTATACAAATTAGGTATGTTGAATCGTTAAGATTTAATAATTCAGTAGTTTCAAAATTATAATTTTACAATTTTTATTTTTTAAGTGATTTTTATCTGATGTTAAATTCATGAATCATAAAAAGTTTATATCCTTTAGAATTTAACAAGATCTGGATTGTCATGTGCAGGGGGAGCAGAAAAGAAATTTATCTGATTTTGAATAAATCTGATAAAAATTATCTGTTATTTTGTAGGGGGAGCAGAGCTGAGAAATTGAATAATAAGTTGAGGGGGAGCAACTTTCAGAAATTCAAGGGGGAGCAAATGTGTTTTGTTAAAATTTTTTCTTTTATATTCTTAATTTTTTTTATGTGGTTTAAATTTTTTTTTTGTGGTTTTATATACTACATTTTTTTTTCTCTCAATGTGATTTTTTTAAGTACATTTTAAAATTTTGTTTTGTTTTGTTTTGTTTTTGTGTGCTATTAATATTTTTTTTGAAAATTCAAATTTTTTTAGTCACAATTTTTTTTTGATTGAAATAATTGGTATGTGGGCTAATGTGATGTAGTTGATGGGCCGAATTTATCAAATTTGAAAAATTTTAAAATGGGCCGGGTAATGTTTGAATATAAATTTGAATTTTCAAATTCAAATTTCCTTTTTCCGGAAATTACATCACTTCATCTTCTTCCACAAGCTTACTTCATTTCAAAGAAACCTAAAAAACCCACAACCGACGGTTTTATTTCATCAAAATTGTGAGTAAAACTTTGTTTTTGTAAGGCCTACCACTACGAGATTTATCTAGACGCGGATCCGTCAACGAGTGCGGAATCCTCGTTAACGGTTAGACGGAAAACTCTCAACTACGAAACACGAAGACTATCAGAGGCTGAACGAACGACTGACGAACGATCCTACGAACTGATTCTCTCCGAAACGGACCTAAAGCTGATGATAAACTCGAGATCGCTTTAAGCTTAATTCCTCACGAATTCTGCCAAAAGTATGATAATATCTCGAGTCTATCCTTAATTATAGACCCTGATTCGAGTCTGATGTGGGCCAAACTCGAATCTGGCCCAAGGCCCATTCGAGTTTGTCCACAAAGACACTCTCGAAGCTGGCCATATTCGAATGTATTGCTACATTCGAATCTATCACAGATTCGAATGCCAAGCCTTGTATGATTCGAATCTAGCATTTTACATAAACAACTAAGTGTTGAAACTTATGTTTTTACCTTATGATTGATTGTATCTTTGTACTTTATGTTTGAACTTCTTGTAATACGTTACATCAAGTTCAAACATACAAACACTAATAAATATCAACCATATATAAACATATATAACACACACTTGCTAAAATCACAATGTAGGATCACTTAGACTGCTATCGTCACACAGGATGTACCAACAGACTCCCCCTTGACGATAGCTTCTAATAATTCACACATTTGACTTAAGAACTTTGTTTATTTATTGATTCAAACTACTACCAGCATACAAACCTTTTTCGACACATACCTTGACTACATTTTCATACTTACAACTGTCCATATGTGCATCACTAGAGATCTTACAGGCATGCAAAATATGAAGATCATATTTGGAGAGGTTTACCAGGTGAAGAGGGTCATAGACTCTAAGAATAACGTTTTCTTCAAAATCTTCCATGACCACTTCCCCAGTCTTAGTGTCAGCGTAACACCAATGCAGATTCTTCAAAACATTCTGTGGCATCGGCTTAAGAGGCACCTTCCTAAGACATTTAGCTGGTTTATAGTGAATCCTCATCCAAGGTATTCCAGTTAGAGGATCGATACGTGACGGATCCTCTACTCTTCTCCCGACCCTTGGAGTCAATCGCTCGAACTTCCTTGATCTCCCCTCCTTTCTTATGATTCTTTCAATTACGTTCGCGTAGGGATCATTGCCAATGTTTATCAGATCTTTCCATGCTAGCGCAGTGATTTCGATCTTTGGCAGGGAGTTGAACGCTTTTAAAGTTCGCCTCAGGTACTGAAGCCCGTCTTTCCTCTTAATTACAAATAGCTGCAGTTCTTTATCAAAGAACCAGCTTAATATGCGCTCAGACAGCTTCCCAGTACCCGGCACTCTCATTGTCTTTTTAATCTCCAACTCCTTCTTTTCAGCTCTGAACCATAATTTTCGTTTTTCTTCATTTGATAGCTCTCTAGGTTCCTCTGTTGATGGCTGAGCATTCAATGCAGCATTCACTACATCATTGTTGACAATATTATTCCCATCTATCATGTAAGTATCCGTGATAGGATTCTGCTGTACGACTATCTCGTCGGCTTCATCATCCTCATCAGCAACTACTTCATCATCCGACTGCCAGTCTACTATCTCCTCTGGCACAAACTCGCCTTCTTCCAGCTCTTCATCGTCATTATCAAAACCTACATCCATAGGATCATCATCGAGATCCATAAGAGCGTCGATCATCTCACTGATTTCAAAATCTGTAGGCTGTTTTGATGAACTTGCTTCCCCCATTTCTCCTTCAACTTAACTGGGCTCCCCCTGAACCTATGTAGCCTGAGCAGCAGGAAAATCTACTGGCTCATTCTCATTATGTGCATCGGGGTCATTGCCTTCGTCATCTTCATCTCTACGCTGCACCTCATGATCCCTACAACTTGTCTCCCCCTGAGCTTTTAGATTTTTCATGAGCTGCTCAAGGAGGGACCGCATCGATCGGATCTCTAATGATTGATCTACAATAAAGGACTTTAACTCTGTGTTCTCTTCCCTCACATTCTCCACAATCTTCTTTAACTCGGCATTATCTTTATCAAGATTTGCATTATGCGCCTGGAGTTCGCCGATCGCCTTTGTCAGGCTTAAGATTTGAACATGTTGGAAGTCAACGCGTCCCTTGAGCTGTACAAATCGTTGGTTGTCAGCCTAGGTGGTCGAAGTAGATGGAATGGATTGTATGGGTGTTGGGCGAATTGGGGATGGAATATATGGCTCATGTTGAGGTGGTGGTGGGGGTGGAGCGGTGGCTTGTGGTTCTTGAGTTTGAGGTTGAGGTTGTTGAGCATCAGATGCTGAGGATGTCCCTTGCATAAACCTGTGACGCTTGGCCCTTTGCCGAGTCACTAAGGGAGCAACTTCCTCCTCTTCAAAATCTGAATCATCAGATTCCCTTGCTACTCTCCTCCTCGATCCTTCTTCATTAACTGCCAGCCTAGATCCATAGGTTCCGATTTGAATATTTGGTTCTGTAGCCACTGATTCAGGAGCTTCAACCTCTAGCTCCTCCATTTCTTCCGACTCTGTTTCTGATGATGTCAAAACTTTATCAGCCCGCTCTGGCTCATACTCTTCAACATCTCTAAACACGTCTTCCTCTCCTTCTGGTGGACTAAGCAATTCACCTACTAGCGCTGCAACCACATCTTCGTTCGCATGAGGCCCTGCCTCCCAGATTTCATTAAGCGTTTGGCATAGCTGTTCAGCTTCGCTCGGAACATTTGAGGGCCCGGCTTCTTGAACTTCTGGTTGCTGACTTGTCGAAGGCCTTGATGCCTGAGTTTGACTCGCTGATGGTCTTTGTCGACGTCTTTGAGCACGCGGTTGCTGTTGTTGTTGACGTTGTTGTGGTTGTTGTTGTCTCGGTTGAAATTCAACTACCCCTGCCCAGTTGGCATCATCCGGGGCTTGAAACTCCCTATCCAAGATTGCTCCGAATAACGGACGCTCAACAGGAACAGCCAACCTTCCTCTGTGCGAGGAACAGTCAGCGAAAATCCTTTTATCCATAATGGCAACGCTTTAGAAGTCATTTGACGGCGGCAGATTTGGCAAGAAGTGCCTTATTAGCATCATGATGAACCTTGGATATAATAAGAACTGTTGATTTTCGGGAGCGGTTATCTGATGAACAAATTCTGAGAAGAACATCTCCGAGAAGCTATATGGTCGATTATAAACCATAGCGACTATCCCCGACTGAATTTTCGCCACTATATAGTCGAACCCTGCTTTCTTTGGAGCGAAGCAAACCATAAAAACATGTGCCAGAAACCTCCATTGTCCTATTAACCCGCTCTTCATGTATGACACCTTCGTCACATCAAGACTGTAACCCATTCTCTGAAAGGCCGCTTGCCTTATACTCAGAGGAAATTCTATCGGACCAGGTTCTTCTTCCTGTGTGCCCAGCTGCAACACTTGTCGCAACATATCTGCCGAGAATACCAACGGCTGTCCGGCAATACGAGTGCGTAGAACTGTCGGTGTGACCGAGCAGTCTACCTGAAAATGATCGTAGAATTAACGAATGTACGGCAAAACAAGCTGTACATTATGAGACAGTGCAAATCCGATCCTAGATTCAACGAGAAAATCAAGCACTTGTCTAAATCCCTGCGCCTCAGGGAGATTATGATCTGGATGAAGCACCATATTGTGCTTAGGTACAAACGCTCGAACAGCCATTTCTGCACAATAAACAAAAGTATTAGATTCATTAAAAATCAATAAACTTGTTTAAATTTAAATCTGTTTTATTTTGAACTTGTTTAAGTACAAAATCTAAGACAATTAAATTTCTACAAGTTTAATAAGATTTAAATTAAATAGTGCAAATAAAAATAGATTCAAAAGTAACAGATTCGAATTGTCCCTATTCGAGTGTGATGGACAGATTCGAATGTCCTGGTCATCTCGAATCTAATGACAGATTCGAGAAACCCCATGAACAGATTCGAACCGCCGATTCTATTTCAAAGACCAAATCTCTTGATTTTAACCTTTTTGGACTTAGAAAATTACATTCAATTGTCCTACTAGTTACTAATCACAGATATATGCCTTTAATTTGACTTTTTATCGGTCCAAAGTTGGTAATTTTGTAAAAACCCTATTTCGACCCTTAAACCTTCAAAAATCGATGATTTTGCCTAAAATTGTGTATAAAACTACATGAATCTTGTACAATCAAGTTGATTATACCTAGATGCAAGAGTAGAATCAAACACACTAGCTTCAAACTCGACAAAATGTCGTTTAGGAGAGAAACGATAGGCTCGAAGATAGATTCGAAATCGCCGGTATTAGATTCGAGGAAGTAGATTCGACAACAGTAAGAAATAAAGGACTTCACTGTTGACCTATATATACTACCAACCTTCGAGTCTAAGGCCCTAGTCGAATCTACTGACAGATTCGAAGCCTTACCACTTCGAGTCTGTCCTAAACTCGAAAACACCAAACACTTAGAAAAATTTTGAAATTTTTTTAAATAACTTCAACTTTTTCAACCTTTTTCTACGGTATCGTGTAACTAGATAAACTATGCCAACTCTTTTACCCTAAGCACAAGATATTTCACGCAATGTTTATTTTATCCAACTTTGAATGCACCCTCAGTAATATTTGACCTTTTACCTAAGTAAAAATAAAACAAAATAATTTAAAATAAAATAAAATAAACTAAGGTAAAAATAAAATAAAATAAAATTAAAAATAAAATTTTGACCAAAAAATTTATTCTAGACTTAAGCTATATACTTAACAAATTTACAACCTAAGCTAAAAATTAAACGAAATGTTTTTGATGAGTATAGTCTAAGAAAGGTTCAATCAGATAGCGATGTCTGATACTTACTTTCAGTATTTAAACTTTCACACTTAGGAATTTTTGATTCCTTTGATTGTTTGTCGTGACATACCTATTTAGCCGATTATTGGTATTTTACCCCGTTAAACATTCTACATTTCGGAATATCCCTTGGCATTTTTATTTATCAGGAAATTATCTTACGTGACTCATACATAGACATACTTTTATGATCAAGGCACACAGACTAAGATTCTAACTTGTTGGTATTTGCAAACTTTCTTTAAAAGACAAACATCGGACACAGGTCTGTATTTTCATACAACAAAGTGTCTTAGTTTGACTTAAGGTTTATTTTTAAAGTTAGCAAGACAGCGGTGACAGGTCTGTACCGACGTACAACAAAGCGACATGTCTGCTAACCCGAATCTAAACAGAGACAACAGGCCTGTACTTACGTACAACAGAGTTGCATGTTTTCGACTCTCAGTTTTATATGATATTTCTATTCTTTCCATTTTAAGATGTATTTGATGTTGCCATACATTCCCAGAAAGTTTGCATACCTCATTTAGACTCAAAGTTTGTATGTCTTGTACATAAAAATTAAGACCGATTGGTCGTACATCTAAGTTAGTGACACGCTTGACTTTTTCTAGAATATTTTATTTGCCTTGAGATTCCCTATATGTATTATGCCTACCAACACATCATACTAAATAACGTATAACACTTAGAATTTAGTTGCATTATGTGTGAAAGCCTAAACACTTAGAGTTTGTAACGACTGTGCTAATTTCGTCACTTTGAACCTATGTATCTAAGACTTAACTCCTTTTCTGATATTCTCTTTTTTTTTTTATTTTTGTAATTTTCTCTCTTTTTTCTTTTGTTTTTCATAAGAAAAAGCAGTAAAATAAGCTAACCTACTAACTTACTAAAAATAGAAACTTACTAAAAATAGAAACTTTCCTAAATTAGCAGACTACTGTAAAGAAAAAAAATACTACGACTCTAAAAGAAAATAAACTACTACTACTAAGGCCAAATTACCCTGGGTTGCGCATTCCATTCAGTTGAATTAAATACTCAAACCGTGACTTATCAAACGCTTTGGTAAATAAATCTGCATTATTATCTTCTGTTGCCACTTTTACCAGTTTGATTAAGTTCTTTTCAGCATAATCACGAATAAAATGATGCCTTATGTCTATGTGCTTTGTTTTGTTGTGTTTAACTGGATTATTAGTTATAGCAATTGTAGATTGATTGTCTATCCTAATTGGAGTTTGAGTGTAAGCCAAACCGTAATCCCGCAATTGTTGTTGTATCCACAGAACCTGTGAGCAGCAACTACCAGCAGCAACATACTCGGCCTCACACGTTGACACAGCTACCGATGTCTGTTTCTTGCATTGCCAGGACACCAATCTCCCTCCTAGGAACTGACAACCTCCAGTCGTTGATTTGCGCGTCAAGCTGCATCCCCCGTAGTCAGAATCTGTGAACGCCTCTAACTCTAGATCTCCCTCCGCGTGATACCAAAGTCCCAGCTTCGGTTTCGACTTGAGGTATCGTAGAATCCGCTTCACAGCTTTCATATGCATCTCCTTCGGATTCGCTTGAAACCTAGCACAAATACAAACAGCAAACATAATATCAGGTCTTGAAGCAGTTAAATACATAAGTGACCCAATCATGGCCCGATATAAAGTCGGATCCACATCGGTATCACCATCAGTACCCGGCCCGAGATTGTGATTCACTTGAATCGGCGTGCTGAAGTGGGCAGTCAACTTTGTTCCTTCCATCCCGAAACGCTCCAATATGTCATAGACATACTTGGTCTAATGGATAAACATGCCTTCCTTCTTCTGGTCAACTTGTAACCCCAAAAAGAAATTCAACTCCCCCATAGCACTCATCTCGAACTTAGACTTCATCACCTTCTCGAAATCTTTGCACATATGTTCGTCTGATGATCCAAAGATGATATCATCGACGTACACTTGTACCAAGATAAAGTCTTCACCCTTTCTCTTCACAAACAGAGTACTATCTATCCTACCCCTTTCAAAATCGTTTTCTAAAAGATGGTTGGATAGAGTCTCATACCACGCCCTAGGTGCCTGATGTAATCCATAGAGAGCCTTATCTAAGCGATATACTCTATCAGGATATTTTGGATCTGTAAATCCGGGCGGTTGTTCTACATACACCAACTCCTTCACTTTCCCATACAGGAAAGCACTCTTAACATCTAACTGATATACCTTAAAGCCCTTGAAGGAGGCAAAAGCTAGAAACAACCTAATGGCTTCCAGCCTTGCTACTGGTGCAAATACCTCGTTGTAATCGATTCCCTCTTCTTGGTTGAAACCCTTTACAACTAACCTTGCCTTGTTGCGCGTGACTATACCCCGATCGTCCCTTTTGCACTTAAAAACCCATTTGGTTCCTATGGTAATTTCCCCTCGAGGTAATGGAACTAACTCCCACACTTCTAGTTTCCTAAACTGCGAAAGTTCTTCCTGCATCGCTTCAACCCAGGAGTTATCCTTAAGTGCCATTTGCACATTCTTAGGCTCTACTTGTGATATGAAACACGAATAGAGACATGTGTGAAATGCCTCGGAGTCGTTTATCATCGACAACAACACTGTGTTGTTATTTACACTACTCCTAGTCTTCACACCCTCGTTAGGATTTCCTATGATGCTTTCTAATGGATGGTTCTTGTTAATTTTAGAGGTCTCTATATCATCAACCCTTAGATTATCTCCTAAGTTAGATCCTATTTCACCTAATGGGGGAACAGGCTCAGCTTCTACATTTTCCTCCTAATGGACGTTTTCTTCAGAGTTGGAACTTGATGCTTGAGTCTGATTCTCAGTAGTAGGTGCTTCTTGATCAGCAACTTCGGAAGATCTATCTACAGTCGCAGTAGGCTCGGATGTAGATTCAAACGTGGTCCTCGGAAAGATATGGCCATCGTCGTTCAGATGCAACGTCGCCATGTCCTTTTCGATTGTACCTGCATTATCATCCAAAGGAATGTTTAATGACTCAAATAACTTATCATAGTCAAATATCCATTCTGGACCAGTTTGGGGTTCATGTGTATAACTCGTGACTTCAATATTATACACAATCTCCACAGTACCATTTGTTTTGTTAAACACCCGTTTGTTTGGTGAGTTTGGCACATAACCTAGGAAGTATCCTTCGTCAGCCTTTTCACCAAACTTCGGTTGATGTTTTGTTCTTAAAAGAGTGCATGGTACTCCAAACGGTTCGAATCCAGTTAAGTTAGGTGGCCGTTTATTCAAAATTTCATAGCATGTTTTGTTCAAAGATTTGACTGTAAGGACTCGGTTTAAAATATGGCACGCGGTATTCACTGCCTCCCCCCAAAACATGGTAGGAAGCTTTGAATCCGAAAGCATAGTCCTTGCAGCTTCAATCAATGTTCTATTTTTACGTTCGGCCACCCCATTCTGTTGAGGTTCATATGGTGCACTGAATTGATGCACTATGCCCTTTGATAGGCAATATACACCAATTACAGTGTTTTTGAATTCAGTCCCATTATCACTACGAATTATTTTAACCCTTGTTCCGTAGGAGTTCTCCACTTGGTCTAAGAACCCGATGAGCTTGGTCGACGTCTCGTCCTTTGTACCTAAAAAGAAAACCCAAGAAAACCGTGAGTAATCGTCAGTGATAACTAAGCAATACCAACTACCTCCGATACTCCTTTTGTTGATTGGGCCGAAAAGGTCCATATGCAACAAATCGAATGTTGAGGTTATGGAATTCTGCTTCTTGGACTTGTGTGTCTTCTTATGTTGCTTGCCCTTCATGCACGGTAGACACTTGTCTTCGAACTGAAAGCTCTTCATAGGCACACCCTGCACCAGTCCATTCTTCGTTATGTAGTTCATCTTTCTTAGGTGCAGGTGAGCCATGCGTCTGTGCCACAGTACTGATTCCGTCTCTGAAGCTTTGGATAATAGACAGATTGGCCCCATCGAAGTCTCCGGCTTGTTCATATCCAACATGTATAAGTCGTTCTTCCTTGGCGCCCGCATCAATACCCATTCTTCAGGAATTTTGAATCCAGGCTTTAGCACTAACGCCTCAGTGTAAGTAAATAACACCGAGTTCTTCTTATCACAGATTTGAGATACACTAATGAGATTGTGAACCAGTTTATCAACGTGATAAACTTGGTCCAACTTGATTGTCCCATTAGTGACCACTCCGGTACCCGTGATATTTCCACCCTTGTTACCCGCGAATGATACGAATCCCCTATTACCTCCCTTGAAGTCTGTGAGTAGACTTCTTTCCCCCGTCATGTGCCTGGAGCAACCACTGTCGACGAACCACTTGTTGTTTGGACCTGTAGTTATCTCCTACACATGAAAGAAAAGAGGTTAGTTATCACGGGGAACCCAAGCCATGACTGACTTGGTAATACCATTCTCGTCCACATACGTGAACTCTTTCAAGTACCCATCTCGCCTTTCAGGTGACTTGGGCCTTTGAACTGGGTTCTGTTGTGGTGCCGAGTGATTTAAGTTCACTCTTTGCCTTGGTGTAGGCATTTGTTGTGGAGCTCTAGAATAATTCCTATTATATGCCATTTCGGACTGTGATCCCTGAGCTCTTACCGGTGCATACTGTCTAACTGGAGTATGAGACCTAACTGGAGTATGTGACCTGCTAGGTGTTGTGCTCCTATAGACTTGCTGTGGTGCTGACCTAGATTGATTATTGACACGATTCGGTGAATTTGTCCTAATCACTTCCTTTGGTCCAACCTTAACCGGTGTGTTTTTCACAACTTGTTTGGGTGCGGCCTGCACAGTTTTCTCGGTAGGTTGAGAACTACTGCTGCTTGCCACACTGGTTGAGGGCTTAACAGGTGTTGGGTTCACTGTCTTAGGTGTAACGTCGGCTTTCCTAAGTGGACAGTGAGAAGCAACATGCCCCTTCTCATGACATCTGAAGCAAGACATCTTATCTATGGACTTTTTGTGTGTTCCCTTAGATCTAGGTGTCTCACTAGTGTCTATTTCCTTTGGTACATCTACGGTGTCTAGCTCATCGACCTGATCAGCCCAAGAAAATTTCTGTTTTCCTGCAAGTGTTTCACTGGAGGAAGACACAAATTTTACTTTCTTGACCTTGACGGTTGAGTCAGCCACCTTAGGTGTATTTTCTACTATAGGCTCAGGTGTTGGTGTAGGTAGGTCCTCTAAGTCTACTGATTTGTCAGTGTTCTCCTGAGGCTGAGGCACATAGTTTGCATTGAAAGGTGGAGGAATTTCGTGAAATCCTAGACCTACGGGTTTCTTAGACTGTCTTTGGGCATCTAAGACTTTCCCTAGATTTAGACTCGAATTCCTAAACTTCTCCAACTTGCTATTTGCCTCTGCTACCTTAACCTTTGTCTCTGCTAGCTCTATATCCTTGTCCTTAAGACTTTTTGTCAAGGCCTCTACGTGCTCATACATAAGCTCTATCCTAACACACTGCTCACTGAGTTTGTCTTTTAGAACTACCACGTCTTGAGCATCAGCCTTAAGCTTTTCTTTTAGATCTTGCTTGATATCATTTAGGCTAACATTTTCAATTTTTAAATTTTCATTTTGAGCAGTTATGGTTTTATGTGAGTCTAAGACTAGATTTAACCTATCGTTAGAATGAACACATAAAGCACATAATTCACGAAATAGAGAATAAGTCAGACTAACCTTTGAGTTATCAGATTCCACGTTGGCCATCTGAGCATCAAACTCCAGCACTGTCTGATCATTTGCCTTCTCTACCCACATCGGACTACTGTCCCGTGTGGTCTGCTCGTCCCCATCACACCCCGTTTCTGTGACTTCAGCCATGAAGGCTCTAGCATTCGACTCAGGATGTGAACTCCAATCATACGTACCATCTAGTGATCTAGCTGTCGGTCTGAAGTGACGTTGGATAGTAAACCAGCTAGATTGGCTTGTCCAGATGAGGAACTTGGAAGGTATCGTTGTTGGTACTGATTCTGGAATTGTCCCTGATGCTGACTCTGCCCTTGGTATGACTCCACTTTCGGTCTCTGACACTCCCTAGCGAAGTGTCCCAGTCCTTGGCAGTTATAGCATTTTACCTTGGACTTATCAAATCCTATCCCCTTGTTATTCATCTGCAGATTCCTCCCAGTTCTCTTTATGAATCTCTTAACCCTCTGGGTTACCATGGCCAGTTGCCATTTAAGATCCATTTCCTCAAGATCATCAGGGTCGACCTGATCGTAGTCCTCGTCCCAAAGAGCCGGATCATTAATCTTCCCTTGAACACAATTTCCGTACGCAGCCACAAAAGAAGCAAGCAGATTCAGATGTTCTTCCGCCGACTTTGCGCTCATGGGCATCTTTGAATAGCTCTGAGGTGTGGATGCCTGTTGTACTTGAGGTTGCGGTTCTTCCGATCTTCCTAACCCAAAGAACGCGCGATTCAGTGTGTCATCAGACTCTGCTGGTGACGATGTCTCTCCAGTGAAAAACGCTGTAGCAGTCTTCGGTTCGGCTGCCGCTGAAGGTTTTGTCGTCTTTCCAAAATACATTGCTGGATTCTAGACTTGTTCGTAATCAGTCTCGGTCTTCAGTAGCTCGAAGTGATATGCCCTCAACGTTCCCACTATATCATCCAGAGATTGAGTGTAATACTTGTCCTCATTCAGCTTGATCATTGCCACGTACATAGCCCATTTGGCTGGTAGGGCATCAAGAAGCTTGTTGTTCTTGTCAGTATCAGTAAACTCAATCCCGTGGCTCTCAAGTTTCGTCAATAGATGATAGAAACGGGTGATGATGTCATCCAGTTGTTCATCCTTTAACGCCTTGAAGATTGCGAACTGTTGTTTTAACAGCTCTGTACGCTTTCTACGAACCCGAGGATTCCCCTCACACCTCTTCTCTAGCGACTCCCAAAGTTCTTTTGATGCCCTCTGAGTCCTAAATGTGTGTAGAATATCCTGCGGCAACGCCATTCGAATTAGTGAGAAAGCTTTGTTTTCGGATTCAAACAATTTCTTGTCATCCTCCTTCATCATTTGGTACGACAAGACTTTCTGACGGCCTTCAACTTCTGACACCGGTGGAATATACCCTTCGTCGATGCACACCCACATGCGCATGTCGTTGAAACGTACGAAATCAGTAAATCGGTCCTTCCACCAGTAATAATCCTCGACCTTCATCAGCTTAGGCGGAGCGTTTGCCTTCCTGACCTCGTGGTCCATTTCTAGGAATTTCTGAAGATTTGACATCTTTTCGAAAGTAATTAAATTGAACTTAATTAATTTAATTCGAAACTAATGTGAATTAACTCTCTCGAATCTAGGTAGATTCGAATGTAGTCAGATTCCAATTTATTTGGGATTAAATTCGATTAAGTATTTTAATTCAATTAAACTCGAAATATGTCAGATTCGAAATGTCCTTAGATTCGATGGTCCTTAGATTCGAGGGTCAGCAAACTCGAGGTAACAGCAGATTCGAAACCCTTATCGAAACTAGACTAGACTCGAACTAGACTCGAAACTAGGTAGACTCGAGACCCTATTCGAATGTAGCACAAACTCGAAAATAGATTCTAAACCCACTGAAACAGACTCGAAAGGAGCAGATTTAGGTTAAACTCGAGACTAAAGTGTAACCCTAATTACCCCTATTAGATTTGAGCGCCGCAAACTCGAAAAACAGTTAATACTTTGATTTTTTAACGATTTTCAGATTAAACCAGTATTTTTCTAACGAAAAATAATGGTTTCGATCAAAAACGAGAAAAACCACAAAGTATTTTCTGAATATAAATTTGCTAAGCTCAAAAACTCGATTTTGAGAGAAAAACCGTCCAACTAGCGTCAAGAAACCTAGAATGTATTTGATGAACACGAAGAACACCAAGAACACTCCGCTGGCTTTGATACCACTTGTAAGGTCTACCACTACGAGATCTACCTAGACGCGGATCCGTCAACGAGTGCGGAATCCTCGTTAACGGTTAGACGGAAAACTCTCAACTACGAAACACGGAGACTATCAGAGGCTGAACGAACGACTGACGAACGATCCTACGAACTGATTCTCTCCGAAACGGACCTAAAGCTGATGATAAACTCGAGATCGCTTTAAGCTTAATTCCTCACGAATTCTACCAAAAGTCTGATAATATCTCGAGTCTATCCTTAATTATAGACCCCGATTCGAGTCTGATGTGGGCCAAACTTGAATCTTGCCCAAGGCCCATTCGAGTTTGTCCACAAAGACACTCTCGAATCTGGACATATTCGAATCTATGGCTACATTCGAATCTATCACAGATTCGAATGCCAAGCCTTGTATGATTCGAATCTAGCATTTTACATAAACAACTAAGTGTTGAAACTTATGTTTTTACCTTATGATTGATTGTATCTTTGTACTTTATGTTTGAACTTCTTGTAATACGTTACATCAAGTTCAAACATACAAACACTAATAAATATCAACCATATATAAACATATATAACACACACTTGCTAAAATCACAATGTAGGATCACTTAGACTGCTATCGTCACACAGGATGTACCAACAGTTTTTCTTTATTATTTCTGCTTGTATGTGCATATTTTCATTGTATCTGTTCGAAAGTGAGTATGTGTTCTTATTTTCGTGTATGTGTTCTTGACCGATAATGGAAGTTTCTAATGTTGGTCAATAAAACTGAAATCAATTGTGTGATGTTGTTCATAATGGTAATCTGACTATGAATCTGAAGTTTCATAAGTCATTTTTACTTCACACAAACAGAATCATTGATTTTCCAATGAAACAGTTTCGAGTTCTTGAATACACTGAAATTTGAATTTTTAACAACTTTAAAGTTGTTTTTGTTCAAAGTTCAGTAAAACAAATATGTTTAAAATACATTTTCGAAGGGGGTACAAGTTTTAAAACACTGAAAATGCTCCTTGAAATTAAATTCATAAAATTCAGTGTGTTTTAGACATGTAGGAAAATAAAAAGGCATTTCTCGAATAAAGCATTATTCGAGTTGCTTTACAGAGTCATTCGAGTTGCATGGAAGAGTCATTCGAGTTGACTTAAGAGTCATTCGAGTTGCATTAGTGAGTTACTCGAGTTTCATCATGTTTAATTCGAGTTGATTCATATAGACTTAAGAGTTATTCGAGTTTATGACATATTACATTCGAGAAACATTTATGTTTCATGCGAGTTGACATGTGCATATAACACTTAGAAAATTCAGAAATAAGTGTTTCAAAGGTGACTCGAGTCGGGCCAATGTTTTATCGAGAACATAACTTGGTCATTCGAGTTGAGTGTTGGATTCCATGATTCATTCGAGTTTAGTACATAACCTATTCGAGTTGCATGTATAGGTCATTCGAGTTGTGTAGAGACTTATCGGAGTTTAATGTGTACATCATTCGAGTTTTTCAGAGACTTATTCGAGTTGTATATAGGTTCATTCGAGTTTCATAGGTACTTCATTCGAGATGTATATAGGTTTATTCGAGTTTCATAGATACATCATTCGAGTTTGGATAGTCAGTTCAAAAGTGATTCGAGAAACTTGTAGTTTTAGTCGAGTTTCAACAGAAAAATTTTCTAAGTGTGGAATTTTTTAATGATTTAAGAAAAATGGCACATTTTTTAAGAAATTGTTATAAATTTGTGTTTTTCTAACATTGGTCTCTAAACGATTGACTCTGGAGTTCATTCAATAATTAACTATTATTGTCTGGAAACCCGATGCTTTAAAAAGGAAATCACAAGTTTTGATAATTTCTAATAAAACGTTACAATTTTTCTACATTTTTGACAGATGACATTTGAGTACATGATATGACTAACATGATGTTATTTTTTTTCTTTACAGGTGTTCAAATGGCATCTCCAGTACAATCCCAAAATTCAAATTCCTCTGATTCCCATTCATTATCAAACCATACCCTTGTATCTACTCCAGTTAGATCTACCTCAGTTGCCCGTTCATCACAAACACACATTATCCCAGACAACCAGCTAGTAAAACCAAAACATTGCCTTCCTTTCCGTGATAATAACCATCGTTTAGATACCAAAGTTATTAAAGTAAGCCATCCTATCATTGTGGACATTTTGAAAGGCCATCCACTCGGGTATCTGCTACAATACAAACCATCTATTCCTCAAGTATATTTACAACAATTTTGGCACACTGTCAAATTTGTTCCTGCTGACGAAAATCATCACTTCAAAGTGACGATAGACCAGTTCAAGACGAAAATCACTCTAGCAAGATTGCGTCATAATCTATTTCTTCCGAGACGCTTAGATACTGTAAATTTCCCTGAGTTGGCAGGCTTTGAAGATTTTGTTTCTGACGAGGAGCTGGTCCATGACTTGATCTGCTTGGGCTACTCAAAGCCACTTCCAAAGAGTTCAAAGTTTCACAGAAATGGTTTAAATGGAGAATGGTATACCCTATTTGGAATCATTAATAGGTGTATGACTTCAAAACATACCGGGATTGATAGATGCAGCATTCATTGCTTGAGAATATTTCATGGAATAGCATTCAACAAACACTATGACTTTGCTCAGTGCATATGGGAAGATTTGAAAGAGATTGTGCTTGCAAAAACAACGAATAGAGCAAGGAAATTTGTACCACTTCAGAGATTCATACAGATACTTATCCGAGGAATCCTGCGTGCAAATGAAAATATTCCAAAGCGAGCTAATTCTCAACGATGTCCGGACTATGTTATGATGAGCCTACATGAAGTGTCGGACTCCCCAAATGCCAACATAATGCCAATTCCAGAGTCGTTGCTCAAATATGCTGATCAAGAAAGTGAACATGTGAGATTATATCGAATAGATCATGCTCCGATAGAGACCCAGGAACCGGGATTCCTTAGCCCAGGAGCTTTAAGGATAGAGGAACCTCAGCAAGGGGCTGAAGTTCAGGTTGCCCATTCTGAGAGTGAGGGAGAAGGTAGTGTGAGGGGTGGTGAGGAAGAAGCCGAAAAGTCAGATTTTGAGAGGACATTGTCTGATATTCAAGAAGAAGAGGGAGAAGGAGATGATGATGATGATGATGATGGTGATGATGGAGGTGATCATCATGAGGGAGGAGGGATGATGGTGGATATTGTACAAATGGCTGTAGAGAGTGTGAGGGAGACCATAACCCCAGAAAGCCGGGATTTAACCATGTCTACTGTTAGCTCTCCTATTAGAGTTAGCATTGAACAAGTCAGTATCCCACTGATAATTGCACACCCAACTATCCACTCAGTCTCCTCTCAACAGGAGACTGTTTCAATTGAGCACAGGGATGAACCACACGATCTATCCAAAAGTCACTTGGACTTAATGGATATTGAAACAAGTGCACAACTGCCCGTGTGTACGACTTCTTTGCAAACACAAAGTCTAGATCCTATACAGTTTAGGACACTTGAGTCCACTTCATTTGTTGAAGTGAGTGTGGTTGAACTTAGTGTTCCCACCGGAACACCCTCAGTAACGGAAGCATTTGTTGCTCCGTCACTTGAAGAGGGTGGAAGTCCAGTCAGAGAAACGCCAATACCAACTCTGAGCACTGGCCACGCAGAAGTTCTTTATACAAGTTCGACTGCTGTGACAACTGGAAGTCTTCGTGACCCAGTGGTGAGTTTATCCCCTTTTGTTACAGAATCAACCTTGACAAGTGCACTGAATGCAGCTGTGTCTGGTGTCAATTTGCATGTTTCTACTCAGTTAGTGGAAGTAATGGCTCAAATGACAAATATTCAGAAATTTTTAAAGGGAAAAGATGTTGCAGAGGAGTCTGTCAAGCAAACTGACTCAAAGCAAGCTATAGAAGAGTTGAAGGAAGAGTTGAAGGATTTTGTTTTTGAGCAGTTTGATGAGATGCGAGAGCGTATGATTAGTCTAGAAAACACAGTGGTAACTGTGTTGGGGAATCTTTCGGAAAGAGTAGCTGCAGTGGAAGATACCTGCAAGGCTCAAGCTTCCTCATCAAAGAGGAAACATGATGAGCATGACGAAGACTCCGATGATGCTCCTCATGAGGGGGAGAAGAGGAGAAAGCTTGATGAACCGACGCCTGGAGTATAATTGATAACGTATCCGGAAAAGGAGTCGGAAGCTCAGGAGAAAGAAGTTGGGGGCTCTAAAGAATCAGCTGGTGAACAGAGAGAGCTGGGATTGATTCTTTATGAAGATGTTCCAGTTCCTTTGAACACTCAGTCTGATATCTATCACTTTGTAGAATATATTGATTCAGATGAAGACATTCAAGAGAAAAATCTAGAATTGAGTATTCAAGGGACAGGAGAAGAGAGAGAAGAGTATATAGAAGTTTCTGAAGATGATGATATAATCACTTTGACAGATGTAGATTTTAGAGCTGAAAGAATAGAGGAGGAGGAAGTGTTAGTCGAAGAAATAATGAAAGATGTTGAATCAACACCAACGGTTGAAAAGCCTGAGGTGGTTGTACAAATTAAAGAAGAATTTGAAGAGTTTCCTGTTGAGAGCAGTGTGGCTCAAGAAATAGTGGTTTTGAATGAAGTGGAGGTGATGGATAGATTTTTCAATGAATTTGTGCTTGCTGATGAATCAAAGAAACAACACAGACTTAGATTTCAAGCTCAACAAGTGGTACAGAGGGAGATTCAAGATATGTCAACTTTGTTGAATAAGGATGAAATAAGCAAGAAGAAGGTGAAAAAGCTTGAACTGCCAGAGAACAGATCTGCGGAATTTATCAGAAAAAGAAATAAGATGCCGTATATTGAAGATATTCTGGAGAAACGGATCTTTTGCAAAAAGCAAGCTCCATGCTCATTTCATAAGTTATTCCGAGTTCTAGAGCCAAATATGCCTAATCTGGTTAACTATGCCAGTTTCCTGAGAAATAAGACACAAGAGGTTGAGAAGGTTAAGAGCGAATTCAGAATAGTGGATCTGGTGAAAATTGATAAAGAAAGATTTGTCAAGATTTTTTATCCGAAGTTCACAGTCACTAGGTCAGATGGAAATACGTATGTGTTCACGGAAGCTGACATGTTCAACATGCACTTGGTCGATATTGAAGATCTTTTTGACGAACTGTGCAGAAATAAAAGAAATGAACACTGTAGATTTGCGCTAAAGACACTGTTTCACTTTATGCATACCAAATTGGTATTAATGTCAGTGCAAGATCTACAGATTGGGGTTGAAAGAGGCATGAGGAAGATAAATATGACTGCACCTCACAGAGATATTAAATTTGCTGGTGAGCTGAAAGAGTTTCAAGTGATCATGGTGAAGCATCCAGCAGTCATGTATAAAGATAGGAATAAGAAGTTGAGAGCAATGAGGAGTATGGAGCTGAACAAGTTTTCTGATGGTACGTTGATTAAAGTTTTGAATGGTTTGAAAGGTAAGCTGGCTGCAGATCAGAAAAGGAAGACAAAGAAAGGAGCCTTATCTATTAACGACCGAAGACTCATGGTTGAGTTTATTTCTAAAATTGAATGGAGGCTTTCGGATCGGAAAAGTATCAGAAGGTTTGAACAAAAGTTGGGCTTATCGGTTTGAAGACTTTGCTATTTTCATCAAAGGGGGAGAATGTTAGAATATGTTTAATTGATGAAAAACAAAGTGTAGGGTCTGTTTGTGTATTTCCTTAATAGTTTGTATAAATGTATAAATAGGAACTTTGACTTTCTAAAATTAGATGATCTGTCAGAGAATCATTTGTACGCATTCTAATCTGTGAAAGCAGCACTGTTGAAGATTATTCCTGACCATCATTTTGTAATCAACAATTCATCAATCGAAGCATTTTGGTTAGTGTTGATTATTGTAATTGTTCTTATTAATTGATTGATTGTAAGAAACTTACTTTCACACTTATAAACAAAAAAAATTAATACGTAAAAAGTTAAAATAATAATAATAGTTATAATAATAATATAATAATAATAATAATAATAATAATAAAAGAGTTAAATAAAAAAATTTACTTGGGGGACCAAAACTAAATTGAACTACAAACTTGAGGGACCAAAATGATATCAAAGAAAATGGTAAAATGGTCATTATAAAAGATTTAATCACTTGTTTGTTAAAGTTAACGGCAGAGAGACCATTTTTGCAAGTAAACAGTGATAATAAGGACTGTTTATGCAAAATTGAAACTACAGGGACCGTATCCAAAGTTTTATGCAAACCACAGGGACCATTTATGTAATTTACTCTAAATTTAAACAAAAGGTGAAAGTTTATAAAAATGACTAAAATTGAAAATAAACTACATAGTTGAGGGATCAATTTGTTATTGTGATAAGGGAAAAATTGTCATTTAAAAAAAGTTAAGAGAAAGAGGGACCATTTTTGCAAATAAATAGTGCTTTGAGGGACCATTTGTGCAATTTTTAAAGACCAGGGATCATATCCATAATTTTGACTAAACCACAAGGACCATTTTTGTAATTTACTCTAATGCGTATTATTGAAACGTCTGCTGGCAAAGAAAGCGAAGGAATGCGTAAGAAAAGTTTAGCAAAGTGTCCAAAACTTTCCTTTTCATTGCATTTTTTCCATTTCCTATTTTCTCTCCGATTAAGAGTAAAAAAAATATTAAAAGATAAGTGAGGTGGTTATTTACCTTTTATTAAAATACTATGAACAATCAACATATAGAACTTTGAACCTGAATTCATCATTCCTTTTATTCTCATGATTTGTTACCTACAAAGAATGCAAATGTTTAAGAGAAGATACAAAAAGGCTTAAGAAATAAATCAAAATAAAAAGAAAGTAAATTGCAATCAACAACATAATGAATTTGTAACAGTATGAAAAAAGTACCAAAATGAAAAAGAATATGAAAAAAATATGTTTCATAAGTGGCATACCTTTTAAAACACTCTCTTTCTAATTCCAGACTGTGAAGATGTGAAGGCCATGATAACCGGTCGATCTTATTTTATAGCGATCCTCACCTACGAAATCGCCTTTAAGTGGTCGATGTGGGATCTATTTGCCGATATAAACATGCATCAGGTAAAATTATATGATACAAAAAAACATAGCTTATGATAGATATTGTAATGTTTGACAAGGTGGATCAATCCTAATAAATATGAACTATTTCTAATAGCTCAACATTATGTTTTATATAAGTTTTACAAAAATATATTAAGTGAAAGAATACAAAAGTTCCACTTATACATGGGTTGTGAACACGTATTTGTGAACTGTGAATACTATGATATATCAATTGTGAATTGTGAACACATATTTGTTAACTAGTGAATTGTGAACAAATAAATATGAATTATGAAATCTATCTATATCGTAAAAGTCATATTGTGAACATGTACTGTGTACTGTGAATTGTGAAATCTATACTATATTGTAAAGGTCATACTGTAAACTGTGAATTGTAATGTATAATCATTTAAATTGTAAATGTCATATTTTGTTCATTCACAATACATCACACTTAATATTTTTGAATCCAACTGTTGATTTTTTAAATCCGATTTTGATTTTGTTGAATCCAATTATATTACGTACCGTGAATGGAAGAAGCGTAAATCAAGAAGGCAATTAAATTACGTTATTGTCTATGGTATCCCATAATTCAACCATTCAGTTGACTTAAATTGATTTGATATGCATTCCTTGATTAAGATTACAATTCATTGACGGTTATACTTTTGGTTTTATTTTGTTGATTTTTTACCCACTTATAAGGTGCATTGGTTCCTTTTGATATTGAGGTGCATTGGGGATCCGGATTTTATATATATATATATATATATATATATATATATATATATATATATATATATATATATATATATATATATATAGGATTGAGATCATTGCAGAATCTTAATTTAGTACAGAACTATAGAACAAATCTACACCATAGGATTATAGTATAACACTAGAGATAATATGATAAGTATGCCATTAAGATTAAATTAAGGGTCCACAATACCAAATTTGATCATTGTTTTGACTCTTATAATATTGAATATATATGCAACGTTGTATATGGTATCTAATATTGCTTCGACATTCAATATTGTTTTATCGTATATTAAATGTATATAACACATAAATTTTTTTTGAAAAAAAAAATTGACGGTCCGATCGATGTATATATAATATAAACATTGAATATTATGTCAAATCTCGAATTATGAGTTATAGTAGTAATAACATCGTTTAAATATTTAACGTTAAATATATATGAAGTGTTGAATATATATTATATATGAAATACAATAGTAATCACATATGATATGCAATATTGAATATATGATATAAATTGTTACTTCGACATTGAATGATCTTTATATGATATATCGAATGACCATCTGGGTAAAAACATTTTTACGAAAAATAAACACGTAAAATTTCTTCGAAAAAAATATATCATGACCGGTGTCGTTTTAAAGATAATAAAATTCTCATTTTTATGGTATAATTTTTTCGATTTAAAAATAATCATATTAATGTTATTTAATTATAAGGAATAAAATTTATTTTGCTAATATCAATATTTAGGTTCTGCAATGTACCATATATATATAGGATTGAGATCATTGCAGAATCTTAACTTGGTGTAGAATTGTAGAACCAATAAAGACCTTCGAATTATAATTTAATATAAATGATAAGAATGTAAATGTGCAATTAACATTTAATTAATTTAGTTTCTAGCCAACCAAGTTTGATCACCAATTTTGACTATGATTTTGACTCCTTTTTAATATTTAACACACATGCAGTATTGAATATACGGTTTATAGTGTTACTTCGACATCAAATATTTCGCTATCCTATATTGAATTTACATACGGGTAACTTTTTTTCAAAAAAATATAACGTGTAATTTATTTTCGAAAAAATTTAATCATAACCGCTTTGACCAATCTATGTTAGATTTATTATTTCGATCCTAGGAGTTATTTTGTAATATTTATTTTCATTGTAATTTGTCTTGTATTTATTTCTATGTATTTCATGTCTATGTAAAAGTGTAGGGGCCATTGTTGCCAAGTGTTGTAACTTAATTAAAGGAGCCTATAAAAAGGCTCCTAGGGTTACTTTTGAGAAAAACACACGGTTGACTACATTTGAAATTCAATTCTCAGCCGCCACTGTTCCACTGTTCCATCAAGAGTCTTCAAACATTCATCTTGTCTTCTTCTTTATTAAACACATTTATTGAGCATGGTTTCTTCATGTGTTTGATGAGAAAAACGTTAAGGTGCTGAATACATTCGGGATTTTATATTTACAATTGGTATCAGAGCTCAGAGGGGTGGATTTCAACTGATTACTTACAGGTTCTGCTGGGTTGTTCATGTTCTTCGAAGTTCTTCAATATTCAACCGGTTAGATCTTCATTTTCCATGGTTTTTCGAGTTTCTTGTGTTATAATGGTTCTATAAACATCACATTATCATTATATACTGATTTTAAACTCATTTACTTCCATATCTTTGTTAAAATCATCAAGAATCGACCATTTTGAAGCTTGAAAATATGGGTTTTTTAAGTGGGTTTTTCATGTGTTCATGCTAGTTTTAAGTGTTTTCTAGTTTTTTTTAATCACCAAAAGTGTTTAAAATAGTTTATAAATCATTTAGAACTGTTTTTAGGCATTAAAACTGATAAAAATCAAATTCTGTCTTTTCTGCCTTAGAAAAACGTAAAAACCTGCTGTATTTCGGATTACATACTGTAGCATTTCGGACCACATAGGCACCAAATTCGGAACTCACACTCATCCTAATTCGGACCACACTTAGGTGAATTTCGGACCCCATAAGCAAATTTCGGACCTTAATTCGGTCCAATCCGAACTTCGGACCATCCGAAGTTCTGGAAAGGCTTTCCATTTTTCACTAATTGGGACTTGTTCTAAAAATTTTTTCAAATTCGGACCACACCATTTCGGACCATCCGAATTCGGTCCTCTGTCCCTATTTCGGAACCATCATATTTCGGCCACTTCACTGTTCATCCGAATTCGGTTCATCCGAATTCGGTCCATAGGTCCATCCGAACTTAGGTCATCCGACTTTGATTTCCCCAAGTACAACTGTTCATCCGAATTAGGACACTCATCCGAATTAGGACCTTCATCCGGATTACTATTCATCCGAAATTGACCCATCCGAAGTCTAGTCATCCAAAATCAACCCATCCGACCCACTATTCATCCGAAATCACTTCATCCGAATTCGATCCATCCGAATTCGGTTCCTCCATCCGAATCACTGTTCATCCGAACTCAAGCATCCGAATTCAGAACACTCTGATTTCAGTCCAACCCATCCGTGTTCAGTTTCCACCTCTAAGATCTCCATATTCTTAATCAGCACCAATACTCATAATGTCTCGTGAAGCTCTTGTACTCGGATCTGAGAACAGACCACCTGTTCTCTATCCTGATGAGTACGAACAATGGAAAGCCCGGTTCCTGAAATTCGTCGGAATGCAACCTTTCGGGAATTTGATGCTTCAATCAATATCCGAAGGACCCGTCATCTACTATAGAGAGATTGCTGCCAGACCCGAGGCTGATCCTCCTGTCCTAGCCTCAAAGGTTGAAAGAGAGCCGGCAAATGACGCCGAGAGGGATCGCCAGCATGCTGATAAGAGGGCAGAATATCTGATTTATCAAGCCCTCCCCACAGATATTTTGGTAGGTGTAGACAGTAAAATGTCTGCAAAAGAAATGTGGGACGAGCTGGAAATCCAAATGCTGGGGGCAGATCTTGATGATCGTGCCAAAATTGAAGAGGCGAAGGCCAAGTTTTCAGAATTCCGCGCCAAAGACGGGGAATCTCTGCAATCCACGTTCACCAGGTTTTGTGCAGTCCTTAACGAATTGAATAAACTGCACATCAAGAAGGATCGGGATGACATAAACATCCAATTCTTTGCCGCCTTAGCCCCCGAGTGGCAGCTTGCATGTAGGGCAACAAAAAGAGTTCTGAACATTCCTGAGGTATCCATAAATGTCGTCTTTAAGGAGCTTAAGAAATATCAAGGGGATGTGGATCAACAGAAGCTGATGGCAAATCAATTGGCCTCTCTACTGCTATCAGCCAACACAGGGTTGAAACCAAATGATTCCCTAGCCTTGATCACCAACACGCAGATTCCGACACCATCTTTTGCTCCTGGTTCTTCATCATCTCAGTACAGGTATGCTTCCCCTTCGCGTGAGGTTTATGATGAGGAGGAAGCCACGATCAAAGAACAGATTGCCTTGTGGACCAACCGTCTCCAACAACGACGGTTCTCCAACAAGACCAACAACCAACTCCGATATGACACTGGTCCTCGGAGGTACTCAGATGACATGAGGGATGACCGCCGCGATGACTATCGCAGAGATGACTACCGCAGGGATGATCGCCGGTATGATGACAGACGCGACTATCGCGATGATCGCCGTTATGAAAGGCGTGACGAAAGGCGAGATGCCAGGAGAGATGACAGGAGAGATGACAGGCGGGACGATCGAAGGGATGATCGTCGGGATGACCGCCGGGACAGAAGGCGTGATGATAGCCGTGAGCACCGCCGGGCCGACAAAAGGCCGGCAGAAAGAAGAGAGGAGAAGCTAAGAGCAGACGAGCCAAAGGCCACTGATGAACGTCTCTGCTACAAATGTGGCAAACCGGGCCACTTTGCTAGGGAATGCAAGAACAATTTTGAGAGAGACGTTGCGTATTACGAAAGAAAGCTCGAGGCTGCAAAGAAGAAATCGGATGCGTTGGCCGTCGTCGCCCAGGAGGACTACTGGGATGCTGAAGATTCAGAAGACGAGGATGAAAAGGGCAAGAATTGCTATATGGTTGATCGTCAGGGGTTGGAGATTTGTACTGATGTCACTGCTGCAAATTCAGACACTGCTGCTGAGGGGGAGACAATGAAACATCCACCAGCATGTCTGATGACTACAACCGACGATCCCGAATGCTCCACATCCGGTTCAGAGTCCAGTGAGGTATATTCCTATTACATTCCTGCACATGTAAATAAATTATTTGTAGATAATGAATGTACACTACACACACAAATACTTGATCTACAAGATAGATAAAAAGCTGAAACTGCAAAGTGTGTACAGGCTGAACATCAAGCTCATATTCTGAAAGAATCATCTGAATTATATCATGCAAAATGGTTAACTAATCATAATGTTATAAAACAGATGTTGATAGAAAAAGTAGATGTTCAGGATAGGAATATATACCTTGAATCTTGCATGGAAATGCTTTCAAAAGAAAAACTCTCGTTAAAAGAAGAAATTTCTGTTCTTACAAAACAATTAGATGTGGTAAATATGGAAAATATAGACAGTTTAGAAAAATACAAAATGATTGAAGAAGAAAGGATAAGTTTGTACGCAAGAATAAAGACCCTTGACGATGCATTTTTGAAAAGGGGTCAAACAGAACAAACTATCCATTTAAATCAGCCCAAAGAAACTAGGTTTTACCATTCTAAACAGGGAATTGGTTTTAAAAATCCTAAATATTTGGAAAAAGCACAAAATGTCTTACCTGTATTTTATGACATGAATTATATGGGAGCCGGTATTAAATCTTTCTTTTTTGAGTCATCAAAAGAAGTTTTAAACCAAGAAAATGAGAAACGTGTTGCGCGTAAAGATAAAGAAATTTCTTTTCATTATGAAGAACTTAACGAGAGTTATTCTTCTAGAGTACCCACTTTAGAGGAAGATCTCTCGTCAACTTATTCAGAAACTGAATTGAACACTGAAACTAAAAAATCAAATCCTCAACTTTATATTCCTGCAAAAGTTCTTCAACAACAAATCATTGTTTTAGAAAAGGAATTGAAGTCGTCTCAAGAGAAAGCACTTGATCTTCAAGATGCTCTTCTTAAGAGAGAAGAAGAATTGATAAATCAATCTTTTCAACAAACTGTGGAAGTCACTGTCTACAGAGAAAATTTTGAAATAGTTTCACAACGATTGAAAGATCTTTCAAAACAACAAACACTTTCTCATTCTCTAAAAATTCTATGTATGTCATCAGATAAAGGTAAGGCTACAGCTGAAACTTCTTCTATCTTTGTCAAAGGTGAGTGCTCAAATGCTTTCAAGAATGAGGTTTCTAAAAAGACTAAGATAAAATCCAAGTCTTTTAAGAAACCCACTCACCTCCAAAAAGAAAAGTCTGTCAAGTCTAAATCTTCCATGCTTACTGACTCTAATCGTTTTGTTCCTACAGATCATATAAGGAGAGTCCCAAAAACCACCATGCAGGATTTTACAAGTTTTTTTGTGAAGAAGGCTTTAATGCCAAGTGATTTTGTTACTAGAGATAGGATGTCTGTAATCTCTAAAAACAATTTGTGTAACAAAGCGTGTGACAATGTTTGTAATGATGTACCGAATTCTACTATTCCGTTAAAGTACTCTTTCAAGGATTTGTTTAATCTATGTCCAACTAAATATAGACGACAGGTTCCTGAAATGAATGCTTTTGTGCCTTATCCTGTTAAACGTATTCGGAAAAAGAAAACTAAAAATAGTGCATCATTGGCCACAAACAAAGTTGAGACATGTCCGTTGCCAAGGCCCAAAACCAAAGCAACGGTCAAAAAGGTCTCAACAAGACAAAAACCGAAGGCAATTTCAGCGCCTAAGGTTCCAAAACCCAATAAATCCAATCTTCAATGGATTCCAAAGGGTTGTGCATCTGGACCACACAAAAATGCTAGTTGGGTTTCTAAATCTGTACACGTGTCATATAAATCTGGAAATCCTAACAAAAAGGGACCCATATTGAGGTGGGTACCCAAGGTTGTGTGATCTTAATGCAGATGGTTCTTGGTTACTTCTGATCAAGACCCGTGCTTCAAAGAAATGGCTTCTAGTTACCTTAGACTAGGACCCGTTCTTTTGCTTGTCGGTTGTGCTTAAACCGACACGGTTGGCTTCTGTGCACACAGCCCAGGACCCGGTCTTAACTCATCATGTTTTCTGAACATCTCGGTTCAGAACACGGTTTGATTGTCAATTAAAAATGGATGTGTTTGAATGCATATAGTTTTTCATTATATGAATTTATGTGTTTTTCAGGCTAAGTCCATTTGGTATATGGATTCGATTTGCTCCAAGCACATGACAGGAAGATGAGAATTGCTGTCCAACGTTGTTGAACAGTATTGCGGAACTGTGAAATTCGGGAACAACCATCAGGCTCAAATAAAAGGATACGGGGACTTAGTTCTAAATAATCTGGTCATCAAGGACGTTGACTATGTTGAGGGGTTATCTCATAATCTTTTTAGCATAGGACAGCTCTGTGACAAAGGAGTAGAAGTAACATTTAGGGCTAAGAACTGCAGTGTTAAGAACATGGATGGAAAAGAAATCTTGACTGGTTCCCGAAAATCTAACCTTTACACCATTGACGTATCTAAGCTTGTAGTGAAGGATAACATTTGTCTACTATCAAAAGCCTCGTCAAAAGACTCTTGGTTGTGGCATCGAAGATTATCCCATTTGAATTTTGATAACATCAACAAGCTGGCTGCGAAGCAATTGGTCAAAGGACTTCCTGAGTTACGCTATGAAAAGGACCATCTGTGTGGAGCATGTGAGAAAGGAAAAATGAAACGATCATCTCACAAACCAAAGCCCAAACCATCAACAAAAAGAGTTTTGGAGTTACTTCATATGGATTTATGCGGACCGATGAGAACTCAAAGCATAAATGGAAAACGATATGTGTTGGTTATCGTTGATGATTATTCTCGATATACCTGGGTAAGGTTCTTGCGTTCCAAGGACGAGACAGCTCAAGAAATCATTGATTTTATCAAGAGTGTCGAGACCCAACAGCAGCTGTCAGTACAATCAATCAGATCAGATAACGGCACGGAGTTCAAGAACTCGGTAGTGGAGGGCTTCCTTCGATCCAAGGGGATTCAGCATCAATACTCTGCTGCTCGAACACTTCAACAACACTGGATCGTGGAAAGGCGTAATCGTACGCTAGTAGAAGTCGCTCGTACAATGCTCACATACTCAAAGCTACCTCCGTTCTTGTGGGCCGAAGCCGTGTCAACAGCATGCTATACACAGAATCGCTCCATCATTCATAAGCGCTTTAACAAAACTCCATACCAACTCTTTTTGAATAAAGTACCATTTATCAAGTACTTACGTGTATTTGGTTGCAGGTGCTATGTGCTGAATGACAGAGACAACCTCGGGAAATTTAACGAAAAGGCGGATGAAGCGATCTTCATTGGATACTCATCCAATTCGAAGGCGTATCGCGCATTCAATACCCGAACCAGAACAGTCAATGAAAGTGTACACGTCACATTTGATGAGTTGGCTGAACTGGCACCCGAAGTTGA